>JAPYYT010002989.1:0-14736 GCA_030522565.1 Ceratosolen corneri | reverse complement strand
CCTCCCTCCCCTCCCCATCCCCCACCCACGTATGGGAGAATGCTCGGATACCTCAACATGCTCATGCACATGCTCAATAGCTTTTGTGCGTCGGCCACGTTTCGACTTTGCTTCTATTACGCATTTCGCTGTGGCGAGGCCAAGGCTCGTGCGATGCCCGTTTCAAAATTGCTCGTTAATAGTAAAAATCGGCAATATTGCCACGATGTTGAATTCAGATTTATTGGCATACGCACAAACGCACTTATACAACATGTGCAGTTTGGACTTTAAAGGGTAATATTTAAATAATATGCCTAGCTGGAATACCCTTTAAGACTTTTTATACGCGTTCTATTATTTTTCTCGCCTTCGCTGCATTGCCAACCTCCTCTCCTTTTATAATTACTCAAATATTTTACTGTTATCATTGAAAATAAAAGATAGATGATCATGAGAACTGCGCGAAGGCACAGTTAAAATAAGTTAAAATACATATAAAAAAATAAAAAGGGTTGAAAATCCCAATACTTGCTTATATTTCTTCTTGCTCTAATTCTAAACTCAATTTTTGAAATATGAGTTTTTGTTCAGTTTTGGGGATGTTGATCGTTAACATTGTATCTGTGACTTGTATTATTTTGTACGCGTAAGAAGAATCATTTGCCAATACATTTGCCTTTTGTAAAATACATTCATCTGTTTATGAAAAAAAAAGGGTGAAATAAGTTAATTATGTTGCAAATGGGGACAATGAGCGTATAATGATTAATATCGAAGCATATTCTTGCAGTGTTTGATGATGTTTCAAAAACTGTTAGTATCGCACTAAATATTTAGAGGCACATAAATCTAATCTATCTGTATATATAATGCTTATCGCAATAACGCGAGACAATAGTTTTTATTGAATTATAGGTTATGTATAGGATATAGGTTATGTTTCGTGTAATATATTAAGGAAAATTTATTAATTTTTTTACGTTCTATTTTTATGATTTGTGATTGGATTTAAGCTTTAAGAGGAGAGCGAGTGTGTTGTAAGCGCCCGAGTGTTAGATATGGAGGAAGAGGAATAATAAAAGTCGGGAAAAAGAAAAGGGAGGGAGAAAGTTAGAGGATGAAGGGATGAAGTAGAAAGAAGAGGTATTCGCGCCATTTTTCTCGCTCCGCAAAATTTACTGCGCCTGGCATCGATCCAGCATCGTTATTTCGCTTTCGAAATAAGCATCCGTAGAAAAAAAGCGATAGAGAGAACAAGTCCAACTGATATATAAATATAAATTAGGAATATTAATAACATTGGCGATTAAAAGCAATATGCTACTCGATTTTTATCAATCTCAATGATGTATGAATTTTCGCCAAATAATTCTCTGCGGAGGTTGCTTTATTGTAAGAATTGTGAGACTAGAAACTACACGGAATCATTACTATTTAAATAGAAGCTTTCAAAGCTTTCGAAGCTTTCTACGCAGATATAACTATAACTATAATCGAACAATGCTTAAATTGTTTAAAAGACTGTCTGATTATTTAAAGCTGCATTGTCTGGCATAGACACAATACATTGATGTTCATATCTATTTAGAGTTAATAATATTCTTTAGTAAATTTTGAATTCTTCTTTTCACATATTTAATATAATAGTTTAGAATATTTTTGTCAATTAAAAAGATGCGGGAGCAAATTCTTTATGAAACCCATATAAATTGGTACTTAAAAATAATCTTTTATTGAGTTGTGAGTCGATGTGGTTATATTAATGCAGTTAGTTTAAGTGCAAACTTGGAGTTTAAATTAAAGTAAGATTAGATTGATTAATAAACGAGGAAAGTGAATCAAAAAGTTAAAACAATCTTTGAAATGATACACACCCTCCACCGCCAAAGAAGGATAAAAACAATAATAAAGTGTTTGAAATAAGGATTGCATCAGGGGAAATTGATTGTAAATTTTTCGACAAAGTAATTCGAAGAATAAAGGATTTTTTCCTCGTGTTCTCGATGAGGTTTATAAATTTATGTTTTACAAAAGTCGTATTCGTAAATGATAATTACGTATTTGTAAAAGTATTTAAGTAGTGCGTGGCATTGAATTTTCATTTCAATTCAAATTTCGGAAAAGTCACGAAAGCAATAACATTTAGTAGTAATCCCAATGGCCCTCATTGTATCCAAAAATCAAACAATTCCGGACATTCGTGCGACAATGCAGTCCAGTTCCTAATAATCCAGGTTCAGTCAAAAAAAAAAAGAAAAAATACGATATTCGTGGTGGGTATTGTTACTAAAAAATGCCCCTGAAATATCTGTTATTTGTCGGGATTGCGATGAAAAATTTCAAATAATCGGGCGTATGTCTGGATCGCGATGAAGAAACTCGTATGTGTATTGGGTGTACGTCCGGATCACGGGACTACGTGAGAACCATTGTAGCTTGTAGGGCAAGTGGAGAAAATTCGTGGAAAAACGTTTGTTTCGTAAAGTCACGTGAGAGCATTTAATACGCATGACCATTAGAATACGCTTTTCTTTGATTCGCTTTTGAAAGCTAAGAACTTTGACCCAAGAGCGCAAAATTATAGAGCACTTAAAGCTTACCGAGCTATTAAATTACGAATTATTAAACCAAAAAATGCATATAATTGTAATATAATTAAAGCCCTCCGTTGATGGTATGGTGATCATTTATTACCGCGGAGAGGTGAAAAATTAGCTGCGGCGTTCTGCCAAATTCTGCATAAAATTGCTCCCATTGCTCAAATTGCTCATCGAGGGTGAAAGCTAAAGCACTTGGAGGTTCGATGTACGTGAGCTACAAGTCCGAGGCTCGCGGAGGCCAAAGACGCCAACGAACCAATGGCTGAGATTAAATTTTGGAAGAAGTGTCCCCTGCGGGGGTGGAGGTGGATATTGCCCGAGAGCACTTGTAAATGCAAAGACGCGCGTGCTGTTAACTATCACAGATAATACGAACGGACACAGCTCCGCGGGGACACATTTTTTGCGGGCCGCGCGTGTGTGCGTGAATGCGTTCACGAGTCCGCGACGCGACAAGAGCGGCGATGGCGGCGAGATCAAAGGACGCCCCCACGCGCCTCCACTCTCGCAAAAATGCCACCGCACCGCTCCTCCTCCTTCTCCTCCTCTATCCCTCTTTGCCTAGATGGATCTGAAAAAACTATGGACATTCTTATGGAAAATGCGCGTCGCTCGTATTTTTGTAGATTATATTTTTAAGAAGTTGAATTTAAGAAATGAAGCATCAGTCGCTCTACTAAGCCTCCATTTATGTGTGTAAGGAGTCGTATATTCGCTGTTGCTTGCCGTAGCTTGAGAATGAGAGGGAGAGAGAAAAAATTGTTTTTAATCCCGTTGTGTCGTAATATTGAAGCGATCTTTGCACGATTGAATTATGTGTGAGGGTTATGAATAGAATATTCACATTGTTAATCGTAGGCGTGTAGCGTCGTTTATTAACGAAATGTAAATTAATTTGCTCATCGCATAATTCCAAGTCCACTAACTCACGATCTACAAACACACCTTCGTGTGCCTTGTACAAATAGAAGTTAATTCAACATTTTATGAGATTAATCATGAATTTTATCTAATTTACATATACACGCTACGCCGCTGATAATAGACATTAAATTACTAATTGTATAACTTTATTATAATAATAATTACGAAAATGTAAATGGCTACTAATCTCTGCTCTCTCTGTGTGTTCTTAGATTTATATATGAATGGCTTTAAAATATTTATCCTGCACACTTAATAATTCACACTATATAATTGTAATAAGGAAATTACTCTTGAATTAGGGAAATAATCTTTGAATTATGAAATTATTTCACCGCATACTTTATTTAAAATTCAAAATAGTATTCTTATAATATTCTCAATCTTAAATATTTGTAATTCGAGGTATTAATAGCATATAACTGGTCGCCCTAGAATAGATAAAAAAGAGATACCAGATTATTAATTTTTAAGACAAATATGATTAGGTGTATGGATATTACAAGATATGACTGATTACGAGATAAGGTATTATTATTATCTTACCTAATAAGTAAATACCTCTACGTGGTATTATAATAATAATAATAATAATAATAATAATATAGAATAATTAATTAGGTAATTGAGGCAAAATAAATAATCCGTGGATGTCCGTTAACTTCATATCACCTCTTAGTGGTACCTATAATGTTATCGCCTATTCGTCAACAATATAGACAATAATTATGGAGATATAAACTCTGAAATAAAACAATGAGAATATATATGTGTGAGCGGCATTTTGCGTTTGCAAACGGAAGTTCTTTCTCGAATTATTTTCGTATTCAGAGAGTAAATATACACCATGCTAGCTAGACTCTGACTTTCTATTCTTTACGAGCATGACGGGAAGTCTAATGATAACAATAAAAGATAAGCTTCCCTCGAAAATAGCAAATTTAAAGTGCCGAATAGTATAATTAGAGAGAAAGAGAGAGAGAGAGAGAGAGAGAAATCAGTGGAATAATTTGCGTCAGTGTGTAAACATCGATCGCTCAACATATATATGTGTGTGTGTATATACATATACACACCACGCAAAGGAGACCTACACTATTAAAGAGCGAGATAAATAGGGAGAGAAAGGGGATGAGGGAGGGTAGGTTTTATCAGAGGCTGGAGGGAAACTCGTTTCGCGTTAACGTTACGCAAGCTGACCCGATACGACGGCTTCTTTACGATCCCGCGATCCCGCGTGCCGCACACTAACACACACACTCTCGTCCGCGATTCCATACTCTGGCAAAAATTGCCTGCCCTGCCCTCCCGCCTTTATACGCGTTTACGTGCCAGGCGTTGATCCGACATGGCCACCCCCGCGAAAGGTCGACCCCTTCCTCTCCTTCTTCATCCGCGAGACTTGGCCCTGCAACCGCGTCGGCGCACATCGCTTTATGCTCGCCGTAATTACGTATTATCTCGAGCCGTACACACGCGCGTGTATCGGTACACCCGACCCCGTACGTGTCTGCAGCTCCGGGAGAATGAGCGCGCGCGCGCCTCCGTGTTGGTGAGCTCGTACTTTCTTACGGACTTTTTATGAGCGGTTCCTTTCTCGCTCTATGTGCCGCTCCCTCTCCGTATGTGTGCCAATGTGTCTCTATATTGGCTGAGAGGACGAGGGAGCAAGAAAGTGAGCGAGGATAGAAGGTGGCGAATGGAAAGACAGAGAGAGAGAGAGAGAGAGGGGGTGGCGGTGGCGTTAAAGGGTAGGGGAGGGGGCGGGAGTGAACGAGCGAGTGAGAGAGAAAGCTCGTGCATGGGTATCAAAGGGCACTTTATTGCTATGGTTGGCGTTTCCAGCGATTAGTAATATTGTTTCTTTTTACCGTCATATGTATTACTACGGGAAAGGGAAAGTTAATTAGTAATTTTGGATTTGGATTAAATTTTTAAAAGAGCCTTGAATGGCCACATAAAGTTTGATCTTAAGAGTTTTAAATTAATGAAATCAAGTATAAAGAAACTTTGAGACTTTCTAAGCATAGTTAAAGCATACACACACACACACACACATATACACACGTATATATATATATATCAAATGATTACTATTAGCAGTAGCGATATATTTATGGTTCGTAAATTGCAATTTTACGAGACTTTGTACTCGAAGCCGTCATGAGCGTCAAAGAGTATAGTTGGACGAAGCAGTATTTTGAATTATCTCATTACATTAATTTATTTCATTGAAATATTGAAATTATCAAGGTAAACCAGTTTGCCGTTAATTGAACATTCCGGAGTTAAGAATCGTCTATTCTTCGAGTCTCACGGCAGATTGAAGGTCTGATTGAATAATTTGCATCCTGGCTGAAATGTCCTCAGTATCAATGCCAAGAGTATTTAATTTCCGAGGGACCGCGAGGATAAATAGCGGTGGAGGGGAGGCGGATAGGAAGGAAACGCGACGATGGCACATAAAGGCATGTCGATGTCTCTCCTCTCTTTATTGCCGGAGGATGGGGAGGTGGGGGGGGGAGGTGGGGTGGGGGGGAGGCAAGGCGGAGCGACCGCCCGCTTAATAATGAATTTTCAGGCCGTCCTTACCTTTACGAGAATCTCTCTTAAATTATCCGCACCGCGCCTATTGCTCCGCTTGCTATGTATATACATATACATATATACATGAGCGATAAGCTCTCTCTCGTAGCAATTATTTTTTGTTATTTGTTTTTTGCCTTTAGTTTACCTAAATATGTCGGTAGGCTTTGCTCAGTCCTCTTCTTAATGTTCTCTAGAAAGCCGCGCGCCTGTATAAACTTAAGCTTTGATAACTTTTTTTCAAAGCGATTTTACGCTTTCTGATTTTCAAGAGAATTTTCAGTTGGATTTACGCGATGGACGGGAGCTGCTCGCCTAACTAAACTGCAATTAGAATCGTCGAAACTCTGCGTTCCATTATGTTTAAGCGTTGCGTTTTGTCATTATCAATGCCGTTATCAATGAACCTGCGCGATTGCGTAACTTTTCTTCCCTCGAATAATTAGTGATTATTGTAATGATTGATTGTCGATGCGCAAGGGAGCCTTGTTGCGACTTGAAAAATGTCAAAAAGTAAATTTTTTAATTGGCTGACATAAAGTTGTTACTTTTTGACATGCTATCTTTAAAAGATAATTGTCATCGAATAATTAATAACATATAATTATTGAAAAACACTTGAGACGTTAGTTTTTCTTTTTTTTCTCTTATAATGCTACACAAATTATTGTTAAAATATTAATTCTGACGTCCTACAATTTAGCTGAAAAATTGTAATTCAAATCGCAAGACTTTTAATTGCAATTACTGTTTCGAATTGTCAATATAAGAAAATCATCACCTAAAAAATCTAGTACTTAAAGCTTGCTCCAACGTATCTCCGCTCAAGAAATTATTATTTGTATAATTTAATTAGTGTACTCAAACTTTCTAAAACGCCTCGCAATACACTTACACGTACAAGACCCTCCATTATCGCCCCGTCAATTCCATTTCTATTGATTAGCGCTATTATTAACCTCATTATTGTTATACATACAGATAATCAATTGTGAAAATGGATTTTTCCATTTTATATTGAAAATAAAAGGAAAATGCAAGCAGTCATTGAATGACCACGAAAACAGAAATCTGTTGGTTCAGCCGCTCGAATTGTCACTACCATTATCGCCCGAGTTATAAGCGAATATAGAGCCAATATAGAGCCAATATAGAGCCAATATAGAGGGAATATAGAGCGAATATAGAGCGAATATAGAGCGACTATAGAGCGAATATAGAGCGAATATAGAGCCAATATAGAGCGAATATAGAGCCAATATAGAGCCAATATAGAGCCAATATAGAGCATATATAGAGCCAATATAGAGCGAATATGGAGGGAATATAGAGCGAATATAGAGGGAATATAGAGCCAATATAGAGCGAATATGGAGGGAATATAGAGCGAATAAAGAGGGAATATAGAGCGTAGAGATGTAAGAGCGTAGAAACGTAGAGACCAAAGCAAAAGGTAGGATCGAGTGCGGATTGATCGAGTAGCGTGCGAGGCAGAAGAATCGAGTAGAGCTGCGACGTTGCAACTCGCTCATTATAATGTCTCTAATTATCAATGTAATTGATACGCCGATCGCGAGGACGCGGGGTTGCCACCCTCCTCAGCTCGCGACTCGCGGCGTCTCTTTCCTCCAGGCATCGGTGCATGCAGCAGCAGCAGCTGCCTCCGCGGGAAGGGAACGAGCGCGGCGCGGCGGAGGGGGTGGCGAGGCGGGGAGAGGGAGGCACGGAGAGAGAGGTAAAGGCACTCGCGGAATGACCAAGTCGATGGGCGGAGCCTCGGCCTCGGATCACCGGTCCTCCGAGGACTTTGCATAGCCGATGAGCTCGGCGTCGCTGCCGCGGAGGCGGTCATGTACTTTGCATACGGCTACGGGTCTCCAGCCTCCCCATTGGTCCAGCCTCGGAGCCCCCCTCCGACGAGGCCGCCGCCACTCGTGCGCCGCTCTCGTATTCTCGCTTCCCGGCTCGTTCTCGCAGTCTTGCCCCTTCCCCGGGCGTCATGCTGCCCCCTTCACAGCGGGCCGAGCGAGTGAGCGCTCGCGAGTCCCTCGAGGCTGAGCGATGGAACGGAACGCGGCACGAGGTGCATTAATTCGGTAACCGAGTTCCAGGGAAGGCCTTCTTTGTCTTGACTGGGTGTCCGGGAGGGCTTGGAGGAGGTCGAGGGGAGTCGGGGTGCCAGAGGCCGAGGGAGCCCAGTGCTCGAATCGCGGACGAGGAAGTAAATTTGGTGTCGAGAGTGCCTGGCTCTCCGTTACTTATCTTGCTTATCGCAAAATTGTCGGACTCGCGTCGTAGTCTTTGCGTAACGGCCGGCATTAGTCTCTTTGTTTCGAGATATTTTCCAGGCTTTCCAAATCCATTAGGTTGCCCATGCTATTATTTGCCAGTTATCTAGAGTGGTGTGGGTAAGCGGGTGAGCCAGATGTAAAGGCTTTGATTGCAATGTGCTTGCTTTTGACAGTGGCCCACATGTACTTGGAATTTATGGTAGGGAAATGTCGAGAGATAGTAAATTGGGAAATTCGTAGATTGCTTGTTGCAGCAATAATAAATTGGGCGTCCATTTTCGTCGAGAAGTGCAGAAACAAATGTGAAATGTTGAGAGTCTGAAACGTACTTTTGAATTTTTTTTTAAGCATTCGGTTGCACTTTACTTCGGGGAATGGCAAATGTTATGATTATAGGGAAATGTAATTGAAGTACCCGTGTGGTATTGTTTATTACGACAATATGACTTTGTAAGAAATGTAACAAGAATGGAAAAATGACGAATGAGAAGTACCGTGGGTAAAAAATATTTTCGAGTTTGAATGCGCGTAATAAAATTACATCTATTAAACAAAGTATTCGATAATCAAATTTCTTTCGAACTGATAATTTTACATAATATACATCCTTACTCGTCTGCTGATATTTCTTAATATATATATATATATATGTATATATATAGCTTCGATACACAGAATGAATAAAATTTTTGTTAATTGTTTCAGTATATTGTGAAATAATGATTTTATTAATCGCAGTATGATATTAGAAGCATATAATTACAATTGCGTATAAATAGAATAATGATAGAATCATTGTTTACTGATGTTAAACTCACCTTTAGCATTATTTTAAAATCTTTGCATGGCAATAATTACTGTTAAAAAAAATTGCTTAATCACCTATTAAATGAAGCATCATGTATCCAATAGCAATGCTTTCATAAACAATTTATTGGACTAACTTGTCTTCTTATAATAACTGGTGATATTTTAAAAACACATTAATCAGTTTTAAAAAATGAAATAAATCATACACGAATGGATAAAAGACTTTTCGTAGTCAATGTGACTATTATTATTATTCATGCAATTAAATCGCTGAAATGAAGCTGATCTTTTAATTTTATGCTCATACTATAATGATGGAAAATATTTCATTAAATTTCAACAACAAATTGTACTTTTATTTTGTATTTCGTTTAATTATATAATAAACGGAGAATAAATCGAATCAAACAGATAAGAAGACGATAGTACAATACGTCTACTTAAATATATTCAGAATAATTATATTTTCGACATTCATTAAATTGTGCATGACAGATAAAATGATTGTGTATCATCTGGTCAGCTAAACATCGTTTTCTCTGTTCACGTAAGAACCTACGGCGATATCGAGTTTTTAATAGACTAAATACGATTTAGTCAAATGAGCTTCATTATAATATCGAAATTGAAATTAATTGTATGGTCGATTTGCGCCCAGTGATGGAAGAATAAACAAACAGAACTTCATCGATTGTCTTCTAACTTTTTCACAGTTTCCCTTATCTACCTCTTCTATTAGTATAACTCACACATCTTAGTACGATGTTATGTCTAGAATTTATATAATACGATGAGTATGTCTCGCAATTAAGCATGACGATGTGTGCAAATATTGAAAATCTGTGGTATGACATTGTTAAATTTTACACTCCCTTAGTTTAATAAAGTGATTTAACAAGAGTTTCTTCTCATAATATGTATGACAATTGTCATAGAGTGGATTAAATTAGCTGAAAGAAATAGAACGAATATTTGCAACGTGTATTATATTTCTTACAATATTAATTAGGGTCTGGAAATAGTCCTATTGTTTTAAAAAGAATATAATCTTACTAATAGTTGCATAATCGTTATAATTTCAATAAGTATGAACGCATGAATATGAACGTGGTTCGATCTCTTAAACTGCCTGCATTAAAGAAATAATTTAATTTAATTTAATGCTTGTATTTAATCAACATGGATTGTAACAGATATTTGAATTTCACCTCCATTTTATTTATAAACATATCAAGACACACATACGAATAAAAATTACTATTCCTGAAAAGATCTTTTGTCAAATATTATGCTGACACTAATTACAATTATATTTATGCTCAGCATTCTTCATCGCAACTCTTAAACATGTACATGAATTTCTTTCTTCATTCGAATTGATTTTACGATTACTTTATAATCTTTATTCACTTTTTTTTCACAATTATCTTTAAGATTAAGCCTCGTGTAGGCTGAAATTTGTTTAAAAAACGTTTGAATTGCGTTAATAAAAATTGCTATTGACCCAGCGAGATATATAAAGCTTACTCGCCAACGAACCATTAAGGAACGAAAATTTAATGATCATAATAATTCCGTATTAAAGCATAATCTCAAGGAGCCCAATAGTGCACTATGATATGTAATGGTTGTCAAGTTGTTTGCGAATCATAAGCAACGGATTCAAAATGGTGAGAGATGCCAATTGAGGGGGGGCGAGCCGCGTGCAAATTATATGATAGCTCGAGTAGGAGAGGAGAGAGGATCGGCAGAAGGAGGCGCGAAGCCCTCATTTACTAGTAGTGCGTAGCCAACGGCCGGCAAAATACAAAATCAATGAAGCAGCAGCCGCAACGACGATCTGTAGGCGGGCGAGCGTGATACTGCTTGTTGAAAAAGAGAGCGGGAGGGGGGGTGGGTGTGGGGGGGGGGTGGGTGGGTGGTGGTGGTGGTGGAATAGAACGACACCTCCTTGTAAGAGTTGGTTGCAACGGAATCGGCGTCCTCGCGGCCGCCTATCATAGAGTGCATCGTCTCCCGCTGGACAGAGGCGCGCACACGCACGCACACATAAAGTCTCTCTCCTTCTCTCTTTCTCACTCTATACTCGGCTCCTCTCGTTTCTCCTTTTTTTCCTTTCCCACGGTACTCGACCGTCGCTGCCTCGGTCGCAACAGTAGTCGTAGCCGCTGTCGTTCGTTTAAGCAACGCCGACGAATGGAGGGAGGGGGAGGGAGAGAGAGCGGGAGGGAGAGAGAGAGGGGGAGCGTGCGTGTGCGTGCGCGTGCGTGCGTGGCGAGTTGGAGAGAGGGTGGGAGGGAGGGTGGGAGTGGATAGATACAAAGTTGGAGGGAAGGCGGGAAATATCAAACAAGTCGGAGCAGTGTGTACGTGCAATACATGTATTGGCTGAGCGCGAAGAAAGATCGGGCCTCACATGACAATCATTTTTGTCCTTCGCGAAAGGCATCCTCCGCCTGATTGTTTCAAGGATTCGCATGAAATTGATGAATTATAGATAAAGTCATTACAACGAAGCTCGGGCATTCTCAATGAGGTGACGTTGTTAAAGAGGTCGCTCATAACATGCTTGTTTTCGACGTCGCGGCTCCTTTTTTTTTTTTTTTTTGCCATTTGACTATATGCCGCTGGGCTTTCTTGCTCGATCGCACGAGCTGCTCAAGAAAAATGCCCGAGCTCGAGCCTTTTATACAAGGCTATAATTGCGCGATCATAATTTCCAAGATACAAAAAGTCTCACACTTTTTCCCTCCGCCGCGGCCCGCTCGAATAATTTTTAAATGCCTAAACGTGTATTTATGCGACCGAGTCCTTATATTTATTTAAATAAAACTCGGCCGCATTTTTTTCCTCTTCTTGATAATCGGCTAATTAATCCTCGGCTGTAATAGCGTATAGGCTGGCGCAATCGGATACCTCGAAATTTTCGATTATTTTACAATTACTCGGCTATTATGAGATATTCATTTGAAGGTGAAATTATGACTGGGCACTCGCCCAATTATACCACCACCTTTCCCTTAATTAATATTAATGTCTTGGAAAATGTGTTTGGCGCTCCAAGGCTCTAACGCCTTCGAATATCTTTTTCATAAGCGAGGATCGACTTTGTCGCCGAGACGTCCGCCGATCGACCGCATCTCCCTCTCTCATATTCAATACCACCACCGGCCCACCACAAACGAAAGTTCCGCGGCCCATACAATTGGCCTTTTAAAGCACGATTAATAAATGCGCGCCTTCCAATGTTGTTTAGTGTACCTTGGTAATTAGGGCTTGATTTCTAAACTCGTTAGAATCATTGGGAGGAGGGACAAACTTGTTACCTGTATTATACTCGCGCGGGAAACACCTTGATCGTCCGCTGTTTTTCTCATGCACCTATATCCGAACGTCACCTTAATTACTTACTCAGGCTGCACGTTGGCTGAAAAAATTGACATGAATTTTACGTGGCTTTTTGTAATTGGCAGTGCCACCTGACAATACAATTTCCACAAATTAAAACGTCATTTTTCGAGTATTTGAGCTGCTCATTGGCCTGCTTATTATTATTATTATTATCATGTCGGATTCGACACTTTCCTCGAGCATTATGAGTATTGGGATATTGATGATTGAGTGAGCACTACTACTTTTATCACCGAGACGTCATTATCTCTAAACTACAAGCTGTACTAGGCGATGCCTTCTCTGCATCGAATCACTCTATCTTGATTAATTTGAATCCCGTAATAACGAGTTCAATTCAATATAACTTCCTTCGGGGCCAGTAAAAGTGCAGTCAAGTTTTATAGATCGTTGAGACGAGAGCTCAATCAATTGCCAAAACTGGTAAAGTATTGCATATCGAAATATAACAAGTAAAGTGTTTCGTAACAAGTAAGATTTAGATTTTGATTTAGGCTTACATACAGAGGCTCGTATATTTATATATTTATATCGTATATGTATATCCTTAACAATACCCCGTGTCATCTCATTGGTTACATTGTTCAACCGATATGACATTATTTCATCCAATTAGAGGGCGAATCAACTGTTGGATTGAATATTAGAATTTCAAAGAAATAAACCTGGGATATGGTGAAATGCTGAGAATGTGTATTATCATGGGAAATAAAGTAGAGAAGAAAAAATTAATTTTTTCTTCGCAAATTGTTTTCAACGAATCAACGAAAACAGCAACGTTCACGGTACTACATTAGCATACGCTGATTTAATAAAATATTTCTTTAAGCCATGTGACAGTAACATTGTACAACCAATTTCAATGTATCAGTATGTTATTAAGTAATTAGAGAGTGAGTTAATACAAGTTGATAAATTCTCAAGTTGAGGAGGCGATTTATAAGTTTTTATTTGCAAAAGTTTACGGAAAAATCCACGCGATTTTTCCACTTTTGTGAAGCCCTCTTCATACATCAAAGTGCCCCATTGAGTTTCATTAGAAGATAGATCCGCCGACATTCTACAATTCGTATGAAATATACAACGAGGGACAAGAAAAAAGAGGGAATTCAAAGCCAGTTGCGGACAAACATCGTACGGCATACGAAAAAGAAACTGAGAGCGAGAGAGCGAGAGGTATACTAGGCGAAAAAAGCAATCCGGCTCCTTTATATCTTAAGAGCAGGAATAATGAGCTCGGACCACGGGGACATATTAAAGATTTTACAATTATCTTCCCGAGGCAACTCAAATTCCGTCCAAGGCCCCGCTCCCTCGTTCCCCCAACCAACCCACTCCAACTTTATTACCCATATTTATCGATCAAACTGCTTCATTTCCATCCCAAAAATCAGCCGCTTTCAACAACATCACCCTTATCGCATCGACGCATCCCTTCCACAACGGCTACTTTAGACTTTTATTGCGCATCACGCGACACGATTGTGCCCAGGTGCATCTCTACCCTCCAAGTATCCTCCACGATAAAGCTCAAGAGCCCCGCTAACCAACAACTCTTGGTCACACTACACAATAATCCCCAACACGGAGAGGCAAATAATCTCAAGGAGCCGAAATTGGCCTTGGCGATGATGGACTTTTAGCCATTAGCGGGCCGCGAGGGATAAAGAAGCAAAAAGCTAAGGCAGCCTCGATGCTATCGGTCGCTTTGGAAATCCGAAGAGGAGGGCGAGCCGGGACTGGCCCAGGAGCGGGCTTACTTTCTCGTTAGCAGCCCCCGAGCTCGTTTACATGCGTCCGGGGCCGGGACCGGAGGCACCTTTACGAGCGCGAGCATCCGGCCTCGCTGCATGGCCAGCGAGAAGCGATTTTTCTCGCGCGAATCCGCCGGCTCCCATAACAATGAATTTTTTGCGGGCCCCCGGAGATCGATACACGAGTGGTCGGGGGTGGGCTCGGAGAGGGGCCGGGCGCACTAACTCGGCGCATCTCCTCGAGGGCGAGAGTGTCAAAGAGGCGGCCGCGTGCTGCTACCAACTAAAATTCCGGGGGCGCGTGCCTCCGCACATATCGATGAGGAGGAGGTGGAGGAGGAGGAGGAGGTGGAGGAGGAGGAGGAGGAGGAGGAGGCG
>JAPYYT010002988.1:0-14749 GCA_030522565.1 Ceratosolen corneri | reverse complement strand
TGTTATCCGCCTATTTTATCTACAACTCTTTTTACCCTGCTATCTCCACTATTCCACTATCTGTTTCTCTTTCACACACTCGTCAGGAGAAAACACACACGCGCGGATCCGCTCCCCTTTCTTCTTACCCGAGCCGCATCGCGAACACCATGAATAATGCATATTATTTTATTTGTAGTAGGCAAAAATGAACTCACGTAAATATTTTTGGTGAATTATTTATCATTCAATGAGATGATAGATTTGTAAAAATTTGGCGTTTTAATTGCATTTAATTGCACATTCCATTTAATGGCGTTATATAATAATATTCACGAATTAGTGCAACTTTATTTAATATAGCCCTCTATTTTTCAATAATGTATCATTAACATTTTAATACTTCGTATATATTTAAATACACTTTTGTTAATTACAATTATATTAAATATTTGTATATGAAAATTAAATCAAGCATATATATACGGTATAATAGATTGAAATTTGCCTTAATTTTCACGCATGCGTACTTTTCACATATCCTACTTTTAGAAAAATTGGTTAGGATTAATTTTTTTATTATAAAGTGCATGAGTATTTTATAAACTTATAACGGAATAAATTAAATTTTGGGTTGAACTAATCTTTGTAACTAACAATATACAGTTCATAACATTTTATTGATTTTAATGTGATACAAGCCTGGAAGATACGAATTTTTGTTTTTGAATCAAATTATATTGGATAAATTAATATACAGAATATAATATATTTTAATAGCTCCTTTGCATATTATACTATTAGATGGAAGGATTTTCAATTTACTATTAATGCAAATCATAAACATTACATTTAGTTGTAAAAATAATAATTATATTTATAAGTAAAGACATAAATAAGCAAACAAATATTGCTAAATATTTCTATAACATTTTGTTAAAATTAAAATTAGTGTGTGATAATATTATTAAAAATTAAATAGTAACTTAAATTTGAATAGGTGAACAAATATTTTAACATTTTTTGCTTCTATTGCAGTTTTCATTAATTTGCAAATACCGGATAAAGAATGCAATGTGTTTGATATGAACCATATTTGTTCTCTGAATAGGATAGTAATAAGATAAAAAAAGACAACAATAAAATTGAATAAAAATTAAAATTTCAAACATGAATAATAATATTGTATAAAAATAGTGTTGCGATAACAAAATTTATACTGAAGATGTGGCATTTTAAGGCTTTTACAATATTGATTTTTTATTTTTAACAAGTTTTTTCTTTATTAAAAATGAAGAGAAAAAAGTGCATAGTGTTTTAATGCATATGCATGTACAAGTAAAAACACTAGTAATAAGTTTCGTAGATATAAAATTATGATGCGAAGCATGACCTAAAATTAGATTTCCATGTTGTTATAAAAGAGGAAGTATTATTAAAACAAAATAAACTATCTTGAATTCAGCGGAATTCGTACATATAAATTGATCAACGAGTCTGAAGGGTGAGAAAAAAATTTGTCATTGGTTGAAAATATAGCGTAAGTAAAGATCATATAGTTAGGGCTGTCTAGTGCATACAAAATGGCTTCAGGCGATAATGTGGATGTTATCGAGGTAGTGGAGACATGTATTACCGGTCTGGCTAACTCTGTTGGTGATCATGGGATCGACAATTCAATTGATGAAGATCGTGAGTACATTATTATTTTTATTTATTTAAGTTTAAACTTCTTTTAAATAAGAGTTTCATTTATATTTTTGCTAAGCTTGTTATTGAATCCTTCATGTATTTGATACATAACCTATATAAAAAATGGCGTACACTTAATCTTTTCTGAATATAAAGAATGTGTATCATAAACTAGTGTTTTACATTCGCATAAATTCACATAAGAAATTATAAATAATACATATAAGATTTTTATTATAATATTTTGAAAAATTAAGTAGAACAATGAGAGAGAAAAAGAGTGTTGAAAACTAGCAAATATATATTATTATTAATTAAAATAATAGATTATAAAATATTTTTATTAAATTAATTCACAGATAAACATGCAAATAACAAATTCAAAACTATAAATATAAATTTGTAACTATTTAAGTAATATACTTTGTAATTTCAGATAAATCTACAAACGAAGACAGATTTAATATTTATGATGTGAGTATGTTTTATATTTGTATTATATATTTTAATTATAATTGCAGTATTAATTACTTTATTAATGTGATTCTTGATTAATCAAAAATATTTATTTTTACATATTGATTTAAATATATAGTATTACAATTATATTATCTGTTACGATTTTATCAAACTTTATTCTTATATTAATATAATACAAATTTTTAAAGTAATTTAAAGTTATAATTTTTTAATTTTATCTTATTTAATTATTGATTCATCATAGAAAACTAAATATTTTGTATTTACATATAAATTGAAGAATAATGTAGAATTGTTTAAAATATGACATAGTTTATTGATGTAAAAAATAGCTTGAAAAACACGCCAATTCAGAATTTTTTGGATTAATGTCATTAGTATATTTTTCAGTTGTCACATTTTTAAAGCTCTTTTATTATTTTTGTATTATATGTAAATACATCATTTCATATATATTTTTTACTGATAAAAAGTAAATTATATTATATTAATATTTATTTTATCGAATTAATATTTATCACACAGTATGTATAAATATATAATTTTAACAAAATATTTTTTTAATTTATTTGAAAAATTATAAATATATTAAATAATTAAAATCCATAAAGTATTTAATAAAATTTTTGTTTTTATTAATACATTTTATATTAATAACAATTGTAGCTTTTGTATTAACATAATGAAATAATTAAATATATTAATTTCCTTAATTATATAATTAAATTTCTATTTCTATTTTTGTAGGTAGGTAATTATTATATTGTTGATAATCGATAAATATTTATACAATTATTTTCTAATTTTGATAGAATAATAATTAACTTGTGGTATAACATTTAAGTAATTATGTTGATTTTGAAAGTATTAAATATACATAATTTTTGTAATAAATCAAAGACATACATTTAGAAAATATTTATAATTATAAGGTAATTGAATTATAAAAATGTAATTGATTGTGGCTTACATTACGAAGCTTATACGTGATAAATTGTTATTAAATAATTAATTTATTCAAATATATTACTGTTTCTAATTGATTAATAAATAGTTCCATTTGTTAAATTAGTATGTTTTGACCCAATGTATAAAATTTCCAGATTAATAAACATGATTATTATAAATTTCTTTTATATTACAATTAAAATTTTCTTATAATGTTTTGCAGAGTTCAACGACTCAACATGGTACTGGTCTTAAAATATCAACAGGTGTATCAAAAGGTAAATCTGAGAAAGAAAAAAAGATTGGGCATCGTAGAGTTGGAGTGGGTGGTGAAATTACTTATAAAAAGGTAAATATTATATTATATTTGAAGTTTACAATTTTAAATGCATTTCATTACATAATATTAATTATTAATTATAAATATAATTATAAATAGAAATAAAAGCTAACAAATTTGATTTAGTAGAAATTAATAGGATAATTAATAATTTTATCCTAATTTGTATGTATATATTTTGAATTTTGTTCTTAAATTATATGCAGGACTTTGGTAATTAAAAAATTGGTTTATTTTAGTTTTATAAGATTTTTAAAATAAATATTTGCTGCATAAAAGATATATAAAATAATAAGATTAGAGTTCTGTTGAATTCTTTTATTTATATATGCATTGAATGATAATTAAAATAATACACATTTTTTATAAAGATTCAAACAACGCAAATTATGGGATCAATTCAATTGGGTATACAACATGCAATTGGTGGTCTTGCAAGTAAACCTGAACGTGATTTACTTATGCAGGATTTTATGACAGTGGAAACCACAAATTTTCCAAGTGAAGGTTCAAATCATACTCCTGCTCATCATTTTTCTGAGTTTAAATTCAAAAACTACGCACCTATTGCATTTCGTTACTTTAGAGATTTATTTGGTATTCAACCAGATGATTTTTTGGTTAGGCTTATGCTGATTATATTAATTATATAAGTTTATAAATTGAATTTAATAGTTAAATCTATATATATATATATATATATATATATATATATACATTGTAGATGTCAATGTGCAGTGCACCACTTCGTGAATTATCAAATCCTGGTGCCAGTGGGAGTATTTTTTATTTAACAGAAGATGATGAATTCATTATTAAAACTGTTCAACATAAAGAAGGTGAATTTTTACAAACATTATTGCCTGGCTACTACATGGTAATTAACCACTTTTTAAAATAAAATATTTATTAATATTTTTTAATATAACTTAATTTTTATTTTTAGAATTTAAATCAAAATCCTAGAACATTACTACCAAAATTTTTTGGTTTATATTGTTATAGATGCAACAGTAAAAATGTTCGGCTTGTTGCTATGAATAATCTGTTGCCATCAACAGTTAAGCTTCATCAAAAGTATGATTTAAAAGGATCAACATGTAAAAGAAAAGTATATTTGTTTTAATTCTTCTAAATATTGTTATTTGAATTTAAAAATAATATTTAATTTTACATTATTTTTTACAGGCATCTAAGTCAGAAAGATCAAAACATTCACCAACATATAAAGATTTAGATTTTATGGATCATCACACAGAGGGTATTTTTCTAGAATCAGATACATTTAATGCTTTAATCAAGACAATTCAACGTGACTGTAGGGTTTTAGAAAGTTTTAAAATTATGGATTATTCATTATTACTTGGAATACATAATCTTGATCAAGCTGCCAGAGAAAAAACTGTATGAACATATACTTTCACCTCTTTCACAATAGTCTTGATTTTATCAATATTTAACATGAGTTTTACATATATCAATAGGAACAGAGACTATCAACAAATGAAGAGGAAGAAATTAGAGAATCTGGTGCTGACGATAGTGGATTTATACAAGCTGAAAAAGATAGAGAAAGAGATGATAAAATAGGAGCTACAGCTCTTAATAGATCACGTAGTATAAATCGACAAAGGTTAGTTGCTCATAGTACAGCTATGGAGAGTATTCAAGCTGAAAGCGAACCAATAGATGAAGAAGACGATGTACCGTGAGTATTTACTTTTATTTTTTTAGTTATAACTATTAGATAATTACTCTATTATTAAATAAATTCTTTAAAAACACATTTAGCAAGTGAATGAACTAATTAATTAACAGATAATTAGGTAAAAATAATTTTTATAAATTCTTATTTTAGCAGTTCGGGTGGCATTCCAGCAAGGAACGCACGTGGTGAACGTCTTCTTCTTTTTATTGGTATTATTGACATTCTTCAGAGTTATAGATTAAAAAAAAAATTGGAACATACATGGAAATCCATGATTCATGATGGCGTAAGTATATATTTTAGTAATTTATAACTTATTAATTAATATTATTCAAATTTAATCCTATTGCTACTATTAAAAACAAAATAATAATTGAAATAAATGGAATTTATTTCAGGATACAGTTTCAGTACATAGACCTGGTTTCTATGCTGAACGCTTTCAGAGTTTTATGGCGAAAACGGTTTTCAAAAAGATACCTTCACGTAAGTATCATTCAAATCAACCATTAATAGTATTCTTAAACACAATATTAGTACTCAACAAATCATATTTCTAAAAATCTTCTTTAAATAGAAAAGAAGCATTCTATACTTTTTTATAGTATTTTTATTGAGTTAAAATAAATATTGTTAGATAGAAACTAACAGAAAAAGTATACATTATAATTTGATCAAATTAATTTATTATTGATAAAGTATATATATATATATATATATATTTTATAAATTCTTATTTTATATTTTATAAATATATATATATATATATATATATATATATATCGCAATCAAATATAAATATGTGTCATTTTAATATGATTAATAAGACACTTTTTCATGCTTCATTCATATTAAATAATATATATTTGGTAATAAATTAAGAAAGTATTGAATGCTGTAATGGATAAACTAGAAATATTTGCTGATAACAGACATTAATATCTAATTTCTGAAAAATAACTATTCTAGTAGAATTCTTAATTTTCTGAACTCATTACAATATATTTTAAAATCAAATTTTTATTAGAAATATCTCATAAACTACAAAATAATTTAAATAAAATATCAAATAATTCACAAACATTGTATAATATTCATATTAATCATTACATGGAATTATTAATTGTTTAATTACAAGTAATTATATGAAAAGCTGTATAATGTATTTTGTATATAATCATATACTTCTTTTATTTTACGATGTTTAATGTATAGTTTTTTTTTTATATTATTAAACATTAATCTCTAAATTTGATAGGTTGCTTATAATCATTTTATAAACACTTATTTTTAATTATAATTAATTTGTGTAAAAAATATTTTTGTTTAAATTTAATTATCTATGTGATTTATAATTATAAAATAAAATTGTATAAAGATATTTATAGAAATAGAATTAAAAATACAAAAATATTTATAGAAGTAGTTGAGTATTTGAAATAATAAAAATTAAATAAATATTTACAGGAAGATTATAGATACTCTGATATGAAAATCAATCAAATTAAAACATTAATTTATAAAAATATTGTATATATACAAAAGTTATAAGTTGTAATTAAATAATAAATTCTTATAAATCAAGAACTTTTTAGTTGTTATTGAAATAATTGATTCTTAAATATTGATAAAGAATATATTAAGTATGAAAGAATTATTAATCAACTGCTATAATTCTTTACTTTTTTCTCAGGAATAATGAATAACTTTTCATTAAACTAATATTTTGTATAAATTTATATAAATTTTTATACAAAAAAAAATAACTTAACTTAAACTATTATTAAAATGTCTTTGCTAGACATTATTCTTACACAATCTTCCCTTTAAATTCTAAATCTTTTTTTAATTTTTTTTAATTCTAAATCAAATAAATATAATATTTGTATAATTAACTTATATTATATTAATTATTTTGAATATAAATTATAAGTTTAGTTAAAAATTTTTTCAAATATTTTCAGATTTGTTTCGTCGTTTCATTGTCATTAAATTTATAAATCATTATAAGTTTATTTGAAAGTTTTTGAGAGAAATAATAATCTCTTGTTGAAAAATATAAACAAAAACTAAAAAAAATATATATATATTAATATTCAATTAATTAAATAAATTATATAATAATCTAGAAATTTTAAATCAAATTTTTTTTTTATAGTGATTTATAAGATAAATATATAAAGTTTTAAGGTTTTTATTTTATTCAATATTTAATGAAATCAAAATAGAAACTGAATAACAAATTATTTGAAAATGTTAATTATGAACATTATTCCTGTTACCTATTTTGTTTCTAGATGAAGACAAAATATATGACAGATAAAATCTTGCATATTTTTTAAATAATCTATTGTAATAGCAAAGTCCTTTATTTACATATTTAAATGAAAAGTTTACATTATTAATTTGTGTAATTAGTAATAAGTTTGTCTAACAAATATTAACGTTGATTTTTCTTTGATTTATGAAATAATTTTTAGTAATTTTGTTTATAATAATAAATAGCTGAATGGATCTATTTTTTTATTTACATAAACTTTATAAAATAAGATTTTTTAAATATTTTATTCCAATCTATTTTCATTGAATTTGAGCAATGATAAACTGTATCGGTAATAATAATAAACTATAGTAATGTATTCAATTTATAAATAAGTTGGATATTATAAAAAGAAGATTACTTTTTACTGACACTAAAATTATTGCTACCTATGACCACATGTAAATATAAATTTATATATTAATATTTTTTCAAGAAATGTATGTTCTTGAAAGTTATCTCACAAAATTACAATTTATTTTATAACTATATCTGTCTTCATTATGAGAATGTTTATTATGGTCAAATTTAGATGAAGTCAGATTATATATATTTATAATGAACTTTTTACCATGTTTTATGTATCAGATTATAACATTGTTATCAAATTAAATCAATTTTAATATTTTATATCTATATTTATGATGTAATATAAATTATCATAAAAATAGTATATTAATTTAATTTAGAAATATCTATATTTATAAATTATATACTGCACTGTTCTTAGAGATGATTTATTGAGAATTTAAACTATAAGTACTACTGCTTATGTGCTACTAAACATTATATTTTTAAAAATTATTTTTTTATTCATTTGTTAAATATATATATATATCAACGTGTTTTTATTTCTAACATAATACTGAGTGTTAAGTTAGCTAAAGGTGATTTATTTTATGTCCGTGCACCTTTATTTTGTGTTCGCCTCCTTGAACCCGATCTGCCAAACCATCGATCACAAACAAAATTTCCAAAAAACAACTCACGTATTGTTATGATGGCGCAAATAAAGTGGACCTGCCCGAGATTAAGGGGAATCATCGAAAATTTCGTAACCTCGTCACCAGCTACATAGGTAACTTCTCTGTCTATCTAATTCGCCTATTTTTTTTCGTATACATATATATGTTTTTAGTCAGATTATTGTTATTAATACTTTTTTCAACATATGTATACTACCTAATAATTTTGAAGATCGTGGTTTGCATATAATATAATGCATTTTTTTCATACATGAAATCTAATTATAAACGATGTATTAAAAATTTTTATTTCCATTATTATGTTAATATTTAAATAATATCAATAGTTCTTTCATATTAATTTTTCTTTAAAATAGAGAAAACTCTCATCTACTTATTCTATATAAAAATACTCTATATAAAAATACTTATTAATCAATATAAAATAAATACCTATAGAACATATACCATTCAAATTTAAATTATATAGTTTCAACATAACTTAATTATAATTGTTACAATTACCTTGACAAATAAACTTAGAAAATAATATTAATTAAAGTGTTCAGTTTAGTTATTAACGTATTTCATTAGTAAAATGATTCGGTTTCAGTAATCAAATTTTATATTATATAGTATTTGATATTATATAGTATATGATCTCTTTGGTATTGTATATACTTATTTTTTCTTATTTAATTTAATAGATCCAAGTATTATCCATAATTAGTGTTTCCAGTGTGTTATTTGCTTATATTTGTCGTAAGTCTTATTATACAATTCTTTGTAAATATATAATTAACGAGTGTAACATTGTAACAATCAAAAGATTTTGCTAAATTTTTCTTTTTTTTAATAATGTAGTGATAGAACAAAAGCGTATCTACCTTATGTTATTTCATAAACATGAATGAAAATAATTATTCATCAAGTTAAGGAAATATTTTATTTCACATGCCTAACAAAAAATTAATAAAAGTTCCAAATAAAATACACATTTTCAATATAATAATTTAGTAGCTTCTATATATACTTGACTTACAACTCTTGACAACTATTTTTCTTGTGCTATTTACAAATAATATATGTTTATATTTTAGACATAAATTTAACAAAATTAATTTTTATTTATTGCTTATATGTATGTAAAATTTATATTTATATTTATAATTTTTATAAAATATTTATATTATTATATAAAATAGTTGGTCCTTTTACAAATTAATTTTTAAACAAATTTTAGAGCATAATTATTTAATTTTAATTTTTTAATTATATAGAAACCTAATCATATGTTACTTTATTTGTCTTATTATATATATCATTTACATTGATATAATTTATATTTTATTTATATAATAATTCATATTTTTCATGTTATTAATTTAATAAATATGCATTATAAATGTTTATTTTATGTAAATTGTTGCATAATGTTCATATTTTATTTCATAACTTTTCAATTAGATAAATGATTACAGTGTAAATATCTTTAATTGTAAAAATGTAATCGTTAGTGTGTTATCACATTAATTAACCATTTACATATCTATTCATAATCCCATTTATTCATTTATAAATCCAATTAATATATTCTAAATAGAAATTAAAAATATGTATAACGAAGGTATGATACCGTACACATGTCCACGTATGAGTCCAAAAAAAATATGTTTAAAAAATGAATGTATAAAATCATATTTGTTACATAAAAAATTAAGCTGGTAAAAAACTATAATTATTTATTACAATGAAAATTGTGTAATTTTTTAATACTAGTTTCAAAATATATTAAAAATTATCAAATTGCATAATTATACTTACACATTTATATGTTAATTGTATATAAAATTTATTCCAAATAATTTATAACTAAGTTTTTATAATTTTAATATATTTCCGATTATTTAATTCTAAAATCAACTCTATAATAATTTTAAATATAAATATATTTACATATGAAATTTCTGTGTAGTTATTAATTATTAAGATAATCTTTAAAAATATTTAAAATAATGATTAATTCAGGAATTATAACTACTTATTCAATATCTTTTTTTTATCATCTATGCAAGATTTATGCAAGTATAAGTTTCAATTTTATTATCTACAAATATTTTTTTGTTATAAATTTGTTTATGTGTAGCACACTCTTTATATTATGTTTTAAATAAAAATATTTATTAAATATGTAGACATACAATTAGTTTATTACTGTAATCATTATTTTTAATTCTATTATATTTTGTAAAATCAATGATAAATATATACATTCTATAATATACATTGTAAAAGAAATTATAGATATGTATATTGTATAATATATATTGTAAATAAATTATACATATATAGATTGTTTAATAAACATCGTAAAATAAATTATACATATATACATTGCATAATATACATTGTAAAATAAAATATATTTTTCTGAAAATTTTTAATAATATACTTTTAACAGTATTTTGAATATAAAAAATAAATGTATCAAATGTTATATAGTTTTTTAATTACTATTAATTTATAAATTAAGTATTAAAAATCATAAATTTTTTTTAACTAAATATAAATTAAAAACAAATAGTATTTTTATATATACATCACAATTTTACTTTGCATTTATATTGAATATTATATAAAAATATCTTGACAATAGACAAATCTTCAAATAGACTTAATTAAAACTTATTTAATTGTATCTTAGGTAAAAGCTTTCGTGAAGATTATTGAAAAGTAGTTTAGACTTTAAAAGTAATAAATAATATCGATGGTTTTACTTTCATTTTACTGTACTAGAAAAGAAAAATTACTATAACACTTTTAAATAAGTGTAAACACTATTAGCTGAACCTTACAATTAAAGAATTTTGTTAAATACGTTTTACATTATAAAATTTGAACATACAAATAAAAAAATATAATAACACTAATTTTCTGTTACAGCATTAAAACATTCTCCATCAAAGAGAAAAAGTATTTCAAGACCACTGAGACCACTCGAAGGAGATTTTGATGCTACGGGTAAATAATCCACTGATTTATCAAATTTGTACATATTATTTGTAGATATCCCTTTATATATAATTATCACTATTCATATAATTAGTTTTGCAAATTAGTACTCATTTAATTATTGTTAAAAATTAGTATTCATATAATTATTATTATAAATTCGTATTCATATAATTAAAATATAACTTTTAATAAATTACTTCATCGGTGATAATAATTTTACGTTTTACTGAAAAATTATTATTTTCACACATATATTATCGGCTATAAGATAATAAAATGTCAATAATAACATTTATTATTTCAATATTATTTTAAACATTTCGTAAAATACTTAATAATACATAATATTGAAATTCATTATTTCAATATTATTTTAAACATTTCGTAAAATACTTAATAATACATACATATATATTTATATAAGATAATATATTTATAAGCAATGTCAATAAAATTAAAAAAATATAATCAAGTTTTTAAATATATATAAACATTTTTTTTATATGAATAATACACATTTCTTGTACTTTTTATGCATTTTTAATGTACATACTATAATAAATATTAAAAATGAAGTGAATTTCATTTTATTCTTTTTTTATTGAATATTTCATCGATAAAATTAATTAATTAAAATCGAACAATTATTTGCTAAAAAAATGTTTTTTAATATACATTAATAATCATTGTTTGAAACGTACAGTATTCAATATCGTTAAGTACTGTTACTCTTTTTCACTTAGATAACAAAATTTAACTCGATTTTCAGCTACATCAATTAAATATGTAGCTACAATAATGCATGATACGTATTTTTATTATTATTAGAACATTAATTATCTTATAATTAAATTATTATATAATAAAATTTATTTCTAAAACTTTTGTCTGATTTTAAGCACCTTTATATTAATAGCAGAATAAATTAAAAGAAAGATATACATATTTTAAAATGTAGAATCTTACATAATTGTTAATATAAAAATACAAAAAATTTTGTCTCTATTACTATATGTAAACAATTTATTTATAAATTAGTGTTTACAGAATTCGCCTATATAACAAACAGAATTGAACAAATCTTATAAATATAAAATCTAGCTTTTGTCTCAAAATCTTTTACCGGCTTATCAAGAAAAAATGCAAATTAAAATTCGCATATATCAATAAAAGAAAATAATATTATCTAATTTAGTATTTTTAACAACATTTAATTTAACAACTAAATTGTATATAATTGTGTACAATTTTGTTTTTTTCTATGTAATAATTGTTTTACATATATTCATATTAATGACTGTTTAAATTATAATTATTAATGTACAAAATGTTTTAAACTTAATTAAAATGAGTATAAAAAAGTGTTTGATGAGATGTTATTGATTCTATATAAAAATAATGGAACTGATTATAGAATATTCTTATTTACTTTGTTGAATTATAATAGATTGAAAGACATACTTTAATAAAATTTTATTGCCGGGTGAAGAAACTTTTTTTTTTGCTTTTAAAAATTGTGCACAAATGATAATGGCATGAACTTGTCTGTGGTATGCTTCAGCGATCACGGTAACCAGCAGCTCAGTTATGCATGCTACGTCGCCTACAAAGCTTGGTGAGTTTCGTGCTACATTATTTTTAATTATTCTGAGTATATATCTGTATTTAATTTTATTGAAATGCTGAATCAAATATTTATATCCATCATTTCGATAATATTAAAATTTTTCCTTAAATAATTGTTTTTATTTTTAAATAATTGTAATTAAATAACCGACTAAATATTAAGTTTTAATATCAAAATTATATAAATATTTTACTCGTAACTTTATAATTTTATATTATTTTATAGGTTGTATCTTATTATTATTTTTACCGCATATCTTTAATTACTTTGTGAAACTAAGAATTTTCTCTATGTTACTAATTAATTTAATATTTGTATTTTTTGAAGATATAATAATGAAAATAATTTAAAATATTAAGGGCTTTTGATATTCATATTGTTAGTCTATTATAAATGCAGGCAATTATAATTTTTTTAAGAAAATAGATGTTCTATATGTAAAAGATTTATTATTATAGTTTCCAATAAGAAATTAATTCTAATAGTATTACACTTAAATGTCTAATGTTTACTTTTAACAAATAATTATTGATTAAGTTTTATCATTAATTTATTGGAACTATTTTATTATATTGCACAATAAATTTTTATTCTATTGTAAAAAATGTAAATAAATAAAGTTATCTATTTCTTTAATGTAAGTAAAAATTAATGAAGTTTATTTTACTTATCTCCATTAGATCAACGAATTTATGGTATTTATTACGCGTTTATATTATACCCTCAATCAAATCTTTTCTCTTTTCACGCTTTAAAGTTTCATTCATTTTGTCCTTCGGTTATACTTTATTGTTTGTTATATTTATCGCACTTTTTTCATTTTTGCTTAATATTCTACAATCAGCTTCATTTTTAATTTTAACTTTTTATTTAATTTCTTTTCCTTTGACTGCCTTGACTTAATTTTTATACAATCAGTTGACGTATAAATTTAGTTCGAGCAAGTTAAATCGTTTTGTTTCTCATTTCATTTATTATTCTCATTTAGATTTTCTGAAAATTAGATAATACATACGGTAGACATAAATAAAAGCATCACTTTATCTACGCAAAATACCTGTAAATATTTTATTGCTTTAAAGTTTACTTACATTGAAATATTCAAATATCAATTGTAATAACACTTTGTGTTTGAAAATTAAAAATATAGTTATAGGATGAAATTTAAATAAAAAAAAAAATTGAAAATTTTAAAATTAATATTTTAAGGACAACTGTAATTAAAAATAAAATATGGAACGTGAACTAAATAATTTACTATTTATGGATATGTTATAAAAATACATGAATTGAAACAAATATATTTGCGTTTTATCTAATAGACGTTTTTGAATTTATTTGAACATTTTATACTCTTTAAAAACATTTAGCGATTTTTTTATTATTATAGATTAATATATACTCATTTATTAATCAATAAAAAATAGTAAAATTAATTTAAATAAATTGTAAATATAACATATAATTAAGATTTAATTAAAAATATGAAATGAAATTTATAAATCAATTTATTAAAAGCATTGTAAATTAGTTGAATAAAAAATAATGGTATTGTAATTGTTCGGCATCCGGCTGGAATAAAAAAGGAATGGGCGCGGACCCGAGTGTGTGAATTCTCCCTACGAATGTGTGAGGGAGAAACAGATAGTGGAAGGGTCGAGATAGCAGGGTAAAA
>JAPYYT010002987.1:0-19745 GCA_030522565.1 Ceratosolen corneri | reverse complement strand
TTTACGCCTGCCTATTGCGTCCGTTTGGTAATAAGCAACTCTTTAATTAAACTCACGGAACCACACATATATTTGTAAATTCATTAAAAGATATCGCGGCATTCAACAAGTGTCCGAATATTAAGATAACTCAAGATTTGTAATACAAAATTGTAACAGCATTATAACTATACCACAACGTCTAAAGACAGCATTAGATTTCAAATAAACGTAATTTTACAGCATAACCACGCCAATTTACCTCTGTTTCATTCTACCCTGCTATCTCTCTTTCTCCACTATCCGCCTCTCCCTCCCTCCATCTGGAAGAGTGTTTTCTCGAGCTCAATTCCCGAACAACTTAGTATGGAAAATATTATGACCGATCCAAAGAAATATATCCCTTAATTCTGTTAAGTTATAAATAATTATTGTATTATAATATTAACAATTTTTGTGTACTAACTAGAATTTTATAAACATACATCATTATTTCCCTATTGTAATATATACACTTTACTATACAAAATATTATAGAATTAAGTTAATTAATTTATATAAAGCATAAATGTTACTCAATTACTGTGAATTGAAAGTATATGTAAAGAAACGTGTCATGAAAGTAATTTTAAATAAATTGCTCATTTCAATATAACTATTACACTCTAAACAATAATGTAATTACAAATATTAAAAATACCTTTAAACATTTGAATTATAAACCCTTTGAAACATCAACATTACGAATAAAGTAATATTTTAATCAATAATTTAAGTTAAACTTTTTAAATATATATAGTTAAATACAAGAATTTTTAGAAATTATTCGGAATTTCTCCCGTATGTGTTTTTTCTCTCCCAGATGTAATCAGGAGATACAGATAGCGAAAGGAGAGGTGATAGGAATGGATGTTTTTTATTGAGTAGATGTTGTTGTAAGAGACTAAAACGAGGTTTATTGAACAATAAATATATGAAGAAAATGCGTTGTAAATACAGACTGTTGTTGAATGTTGCTTTTGTAGATATAAATGTTGAACTATTGAATTGTAGATGAACGTTGATGTAAGCAACGATGTGATCCAAGTAGTCGAAATGTCCCTTGGTTGTGTCGGATGTCAAATGATTTATTTAAGGAAAAAGTAGACTAGCTGATTAATAGGTATGATCGAATTATAAATCCTATCTCCAATTCAAAGTGAGTAATCCGAAGTATCACAACTGTTACAATATCACAGGTCTCAAGATAACATAGACTTATAAACTGACTGCTGACTTGACTATTACGTATGACAAGAACACGAAGCACGCTAAATATGTCCTTAATGATCGCTGTATTGAAAGTTACTTGGTTTATGCATTTGTTGCGCTGAATATATATATAGTTTCCACTCGAAAGGTGCGAACGTTCTAAGAAGGAGAAAGTTATGATTAAGGTGTAGTCCTAAGAAAAGTGTTAGCTAAAACTCGACCCTTTATTAAAAGTTCGAGCATTCTGCGAAAGAAAAGGTCGTAATTCTAAGTATATACACAAGAGGTTTGTTAACTAAACCTCGAACGTTTCTCAGAAAGACGCGAGCATTCTGAGAACTAAATGATCGTTATTATAAGTACAATCGTAAGAGATTTGTTAACTAAATCTCAAACCAAAATATTTATCTTAAAAGGATAAAATTGTTTACAAACATGTTTATCACTGCATTATATGAAAATCTAAATATAACAATAGTCTGTTCTTTTCAAAATTAGATATTAATTTTTTTATTTATAAAATAAATAGTTTAATGGTTTTATTACTTTAATTATATATTAAATATAATACATTACCTTCATATAATTCATATATAACATAATATATAATATAATATATAACATTAATATAATTAATTACGCAGTATATAAATCATTATTGAAAATAAAATTAATATTATATCTAAAATGTACTTACAAGGTCAACAGCAAAAAAGCTATATACTGCATATAAATACAACTCAAACATTTGAATTATATATTGAATAACGATTTTCGTTTCATCTTTAAAAAACCTAGTAACTTGTAAATATTTTCCACAAATTCTAAGAACACTCAATGTTGTGTTGGTTATAATAGGTCCAACATGTTTATTTTTTTTTTTTATAGTACTTTCCTTATTTATTTCATCTACAAAATCATACTTTAATTCTTCTGGGATCTCGTCATCATCAGAATATTCAAACAAATCTTTTAATGGACAATCCTGAAATAATTATTAGATGAAAAAAAAAACATTTATACAAATAATTTTATATATATATTTTTTTCAATTATAGACATTTTTAAAAATAATTTGTTCAACAAATTTAATATTATTTATTTTATTTTGCATTCAAATGAAATTAGAGCCGATGTTATTAAATTTAATAAGTAATATACGTTATTAATACTGCATTCTATAAATTCTATTCTCTACAGAAGTTGTTAATTCTGACTGTTAAAAATTCCGTTAACAATGTCGCATAACTTTTCCTAGAATCGCGACCTTCTGTATCTAATCACACATTTTGTTTAAGGAAACGCATTGCTTCGTCCTTCTACTTCTCATAACAGTTACGGTATTCTAAGACAAAATTTAAACATTAAAAGCTCAATCTCTCACTACCGTTCCAGCAGCATTCAGAAATTCTAAGAAATACTACAAAGACTGTTCAACTAAAGATACAAAGACTATTCATACTCGGAAAAAGGGATTAGTGCAAATATAAAAGGCAATAGGTAAAGCACTCGAACTGCTAGTTCTAATTTTGATATTATTTAGTTAAAATTAGTTATTTTTTATTTGTTATTTATTGTCAAATTACCAGTTACTTATTATCTGTTTATTGTCTCTTGACTTCATTAATAATATTAACCACTAAATCATTCGGAACTATGGAAACTACCATCAGTGAAAATTCGGCGGCCAGTGTTGGCAATTGATCCACTAGGTAGGACGTGCCGTTATTTATATAGACTTAAATTCATTAACAGCCAGTACTGACTAAGTGGATATTGTAATTAGATTTACTTTAATTAGATTAATTAATTAGATTAATTAATTAATTAATTTAATTAATTAGATATTGTAATTAATTTACCTGATCTAAATGACTCCATTACTACTTTAAGTCCAAGCAACATCATATTCAGCTTACAACTGAATAGTGAGAGAGCACAACTGTTAAATATATATTCATATATTTCAAATTATTTCATATCAATTCACATAACGCACCATTTATATATCCGTTCACCAAGAAGCATTCTACATCAAACTATACATCTTGTAATTATTGAACATCGATTAATCTACTTCTTATTTAATAAACCCAATTTTCAGTCTCTATAAACAAAAACTGCTCAGTTAATAGCACACATATAACACCCTTTCTTATCACCCCTCCTTTCACTATCTGTATCTCTTCATTACGTCTTGGAGAAAAGATACTCGGGTTAATTTCCGAATAGTGGCTAATAAATATTTTTAAAAAATTATTTCCTATAAAAAATCGTAACAATAAACAATATGAACAAATATTTGATTACATACTCGATCAAATATTATTCTATGTAATTTAATTACACTGCTATTTGCATCAACAAAATCTATTACTTACTTATTTTTAGAATAAAATCTCATCACACATAATCATATTGTCATTTATTGTGGTGCAATTAATTATAATTTTACTGATCTCTAAATCATAAACAGTATTTTCCACAAATATTAGTTTCACTCAAACTATTTGAATTTTATAAATAAATAAATTTGAATCGTATTTGTAATAAATATTTAGTTCATTTTTTATTTCAATGCATTAATAAACCATCGTTACAATGTTACTAATTTAATAAATCTAACTTTTATTTATTTCATATAAAACCATCTCGTGGTGCTATTTATATATCTTTTTCAAACAATTAACTATCTATAACAAATTGTATTGATAAAATTCAGTATTGTATATACTATATAATAAATATATTATAATTTATGAAATTTAGATTTGCAATTTAATATTTTAAAACTTATTGTTGAATTTATAAATAAAAATAATGTGATTATAGAGTAATCTAATAGTTATTAATAATTTTAAATAAAATTAATTATATAGTAAAAAATTATATTTTTTAAAACATTTTTATTAAAAAATAAGTATTTTCTAGATTACTGTAAATATATGCCGAAAGATATTAGAATATTGAATAGAAAATAATATCATTTAAAAGATCGTATTGCTTTTGTATTTTATAAAATTAAAACAAAAATGGTGGATTAAATAAATTTAATTGTGGTCGGGAATTAATCTGAGTGTGAACACTCCCTAAGATGTTGAGGCGGACAGAGAGACTATGGAAGTTGAAAAACAGCAAGGATGTTGTGGTTTGAGTATGCAATGTTTTGATGGGATATTGAAATTGCCTTTATTGATAATAAGATAGAGAAATAACGGAATTGTTCACTCTAAGTGGAATACTCTTCATGAAATCTCAACGATCAGTTGTAAGTTGAAGGTCATATTTGTTGAAAGTGGACTTCAAGTCCTCAGTGACATGTATAATCGCTTTTCGTAAATTCTATTCTCGGAATTAAATTGTGTTATGGACTCACACTGATCCTAAGCAACAAGGGCGATCATTTGTAAATTGATACCTCCTATGCTTGGAAACAGAATTCAAGTCCTCAGAAATAGTGTTGTCCTTTAGTAGACTTCGAGAGATTATAATTACCGCCTTGTATAGAGATTACTAAGGTTACTAAATTTATGCAGTCATATTTATAGTTATCGCTTAAAGTCGATGGATAGGGAGTGGTTTGGGGTAGTTAAAAATTTGCTGCCCAATAGATTAATTGTCACACAATTTTTACTATGCGCTATCATAGGCTTAATTTATGTCTATGTTTATGAAACATTTTCTTTGCCACACATAAAGGACATGTGGTTCAAGGAGGCCAAGAGAAGGGAAACGCGCTTGAGATTCCTAGAATCTCGAAAGTATTGTTGATTTTATTTTCTATTAATATAAGATACGTGGAGGTCATGCGGTGATCATACTGGGATCGAGATTTCAACGGAATCTTGAACAAATTGATATTAATCAAATTATATATATGAAATTTAATATTTATATTTGCACAGGAATTAACATGAGTCTGACCTCTCCCAAGGTGTAAAATGTGAGGCAGATGCAAAAAATTGGGGAAGTTATAAATTAAGTCTTGAATGCTTGTTTTGATATTATAAATGCTTTTATTAACAATAATTTGATAAGAAATATTATGTGGATGCAACGTTAAAGTAAAATTAGTCCTTATAGCCTGGATGGTGGTTTTCTATATGTTTATAATAACTTGAACTCTTACCTTAAAGGCTACTATATTTTTTATATGAATCTCCTTGTATGTGTGGATACCACAGAGTTCACTATATGATATTGGAGTTTTGTGTGGATACCACTGTAATTACTATTATGTCAGCGTGTGTGAATACCACTGAGACTGCCTGATTGTATAGATACCACGCTAATTACCATTTGTAAGAATCTCCTTGTATGTGTGGATGCCAGAGAAAATACTATTGAGAATCTTGAGTGAGGTCATATCATAACAATGCGGTCATATTTGTTGACTTATTGCCGAAGTGCAAGTGGGGAGTTTAATTCAGGAGTTGATAAATTACTAAGAAATAGAATAATATTCAAATGCTCGTTGCTATGCGCTATTATCCATTTGAGAACAATGTTTGTAAGAATTGTCGCAGTGGTTAAACGGGAGAAGGGATACAGTTGTTCAAAAGGAAATTTCAAAACTACAAATTTACTACAAGAACCTCTCAAAATTACAACGAAACAATATTAAATAAATATAAAAAATTTTATTCAAAGATTTAATAATCACAATGCTATTAAGAATCAATGAAGTTTTAAAATTTTTGCAGTATTCTAGAACTTATACTATTTAAATTTCTTTTTAAAACATTTAAAATATATTTTGGATTGGTAGATTTTTAATTTTATTTAAACAATGCGATTCAATTAAATATAATATCATTGTGTTCTTACGTTTTCATATCTTATGGTTAAGTATCATTAAGATTTTCTCTTATGATAATTTATAATATTGTGCTTTTTTATAATCTACTTCTGTAATAAAGGATGTTGTTAAAAGTAACACCTATAAAATTAGTTGGGTTAATTGGATAAAAAATAATGAAATCAAAAAAAGTAGTGACAAGATGTGATCAGGAATTAACGTGAATGTCAACTCTTCCAAGCTATAGAGTGGAAGAGGCAGATAGACAAAGTTAACGGGATATTAGGAAAGTTATAATTAAGTATTTTATTCCTTGTATATTTGTTATAAACAGTTTTATTAACATTAATATAGCGCTGTTCTTTAGTTGAATAATAACTAGAAAGATAAATATGAATAGTTACAAAGTATGAGGTTGAATAATGGTATAATGTGTGAATTTCCTTCTATATGTAGATACCACAGAGTTCCCTGTATATGTTTATTGTTGCGTAGATTTCCATTGTAGTCACTATATCAAGGTCGGCGTGCGCGCCTCGGAGAATGCTATGTGAGAACGTTGTCATTTTGAAGTAATATCTAGGAGATCTGGTCGCTTTATAGTATTTATAGTTTACTAACCGAACAGTATTCAAATGCCTATTGCTATGCGCGAGTATGCATTGTCACAACGCTCAAAAAAAAAGAGGGGGTTTAAAGTCGTTCTAAAGGAAAATTAAAAACTATACATATACTACTAGAACCTCTCAAAATTGATACGGAATTTTGAACAAGATGAAAACTGTAGTTCGAACTGAATTAATATGAAATCATCGTAGCATATAAAAACGAATATATATATATATATATATATATATATATATATATATATATATTCATAACAACCTAAGATGTGATATTCTCTTGTAATTTTATATGTGATCCATTTTATTTGTATGATTAGCCAAACAGAGCAATATATTTACACAATCTTTATAAATTTAATAATAATACTTCATAGAATATAAGACTTATAGGTTTTTTAAAATAAATTAACTCACCCCTGTAGTTTGAAGAAAATCTTCTTTTGTAGATTCATCCGTAATCACATTAAAAGGTAATGCAATACCATTTACAAAATCTTTAATCCATGCATTAGTTTCATAATTTGCACTCTCTGATAAATTTTCAAGTATATTTTTATTACTTTCAAATGAATTGAAAATATATTTAAATGTTTTAAATTCTAATAGTTGTGTAATATTAAAGTTAGATTTAACAGGACACAATTTCCATCCATCATTTTCTAAGAAAATTTTTAATTCATCCAATCTTGAAGTATGATAAAAATTGAAATAATTTATAAATTTATCTTTTATGTATATATATAACTTTGTCATATTCCTTTCACAAATTTTATTTCCTATTGCTGACACCCTAAATATATAAATATATAATATTATTATTTAAGTGTTAAATATTAAAATATATTTCAATACCTATCAATTATACCCAGAGCTTGTATAAACTCTTCAAATTTAAGTGGAATTAAATCAAATCCATCAAGATATATTGTTATTTTATTTTCTACTTCATTAAATATTTTTATGATGCCATTTCCAAGTTTATCTAAAATATACTGTTGTTCATAGTTTATTATCATTTGTTTGTCTCCATCAACTTGACTACACTTTTTATTGTGCCATTTTACAATAAGATAATAAGACTGTAAAATAACTAGTAATGATCTACAAAGTTCTATTAAACAAGGTAAAAAATTACACAACGAAATAGACTTGCATATATAATTATACTGTTGTTTTTTATTTTCTTGAGAATATATTTGAGTAGAATTGAAAGCTGCATTATGAACTGCAGCAGTAAAATGCATATGTAATTGGTCCATTGCAGTTTGTGATTTACCCAAAAAATTATAAGCAATTTGAATAGATGAATAATTATTAACATCAAAATTGGTGCAAATTTTAGACAATGATAAATCTAAATTTTCCTCAACTTGTTCAAGAATATCACTTAAATTACTATATAATGAAATAACACAATGATATTTATTGTAAGTTACCGTAGCTTTTTGACATTCTGATATTAATGAAATTACCTTTGGATAATTTTCTTCATTAAGAAACTGTTGAAGTCTGTCTTTTGTTTGATACTGTATATAATATATAATATAAAATTAAATTGGTTTCAAATTTAAACAAATTTCAAATGAAATAATTGTATTCAATTGTTTAATTATAAATACTTACCAAAGTTTTAATACTGTATAACACATTTAATATGCTTTCAAGAATTTTTTGTTTCCTAAAATGATATAAAATGTGCAAACTTGAAGATATAAATTGATGAGTTGCTAAATTTAAATCATTTCTACACATTTTACATATTTTAACGGTATTTATTAAATATTTTTCTATTTCTATAATTTTATCAAACATTTCTTTGCATTTTGATTGTTTTTGTAAAATAAGCAACAAGACTTTTTTAGATACAATATAATGCTGTTGTATTAAATGTTTGCAATGTATAGTTATGTCATTTGAGTTAAATGATTTAGGTATTTTGCTCAGTTCAAGTCCGCATATATCAAATTTTCCAACTACATCAAAATATTCTCTTTGAATAGACTCTAACATATCTCGATCTGAAACTAAATCAGCTTCCAATATATTTGATTGAATTACAAATTGGTTAATTGGATATAAATGATCCAATTTTTTTGTAAACATAACTGAATTTATATTTGAGAAAGCCATATTTCATACATCCTGAAATTTAAATTCGATTTATTTAAATAAATAAAAATAAATAATAATTTTATTTAAAAGAATTATTAATTAGTTTTACACATTAATATTTATATTAATTTACATTATATTTATTAGTAAGCAAAGCATAACTTTATGCAATAAAATTATACAATTAAAAAATTAAATACGTAGGCAGTAAATACAAGTTAATTTAAAAATTAAAAATACTATACATTTAAAAATAATTGTGTAATGAACTTGCATTTTTAATTTTACAACTATTCTTTTTATCAACTTTCAACGAAATTAGGATTATTAATTGCTTTTAAAATAATTTTTCTTTCTATTAATTGGAATTTTTAATACATATTTGTATACACTTCATTCTCAATAATTAATAGAAGTAAACCGAAAGTAACAGACATATACCATCGCGGACATAACATTGATTTGTTATCTGAAGAATGAAAATATTACTGTTTTATAATAAAATTAATTAAAATTATACAGTACTATATTATATTTTATATTAATTCAATATCTTTAGTTCATAAATAAATTTGGTACGTTTTTAACAGGGTTCTATTAGATCGTACGAACTATATATTTTGTGCTTGCATTTTAAACTATTTTTTTTAAATTTATTTAGAAACTATATTACAAAATAATATATTTAACAAAAATATCGGATCCTTTCGATCGATCAATCATAAATTATAATAATTAATTCATGCAAATTTTACTTTATACTTAGTTCAACAAATAAATGTTCTAATAGAATGCTAACAGATTGTTTGCATTGTATAATTTATTGGAAGTACACATTCAGTTTAACGTAATATTTTTTAAACAAATATTATTATAAAGTAAAAAATCTTTCATATAATAGAATTGAAATACTGAAATAAATTTGATATCATATCCGAATATATAAATTCAAATATATAACAAAACGAACAATAGATAAAAATAAATAAATGTTAAAGTTTTTGCCAAACTGTTTAAAAACATTATATTATTGGAGATTATCATTTAATTATAATAAAAGTAATAAATTATCTAACTAATAATATGCCACTCATAAAAAAAAGAAATGTGTATGTATGTAATACTATATATAGATGGTCAAGCGTGCGAATTCCAATCAACCCATGCTGAAATAACTGACGCATAACTATAAATTCATGAAATATAAATAAACGAAAAATTACAATTAGAATTGCAGTATGTTATAAGCATATACAAGTTACTCTGTCTATTATAATAGTTTTTCATTTAATATACCTTCCAAATAAATTGATATATAGTATTCGACGCGCTTTTATCATAACTAGAATCATAATTCATAATTTACGATTTATAAAATTTATAAATTAAACTTTATTTTTAAAATATAGTTTAAAATTAAAACAAACGAATTACCAATTTTATTTATAATACACAATTTACTTGACGTTTTAGTTAATTTTTAAGATAAATTAAAAATATTTTTTATTCGATTACTTTAAATACATATTGTTAAATTATTTATTTAAAAATTTTAAAGTATTTTGTTTTCCACAAGACGTTGTTCTGTAAAATGAACTTTATCTATTTAAAGATGTTTACCTATTTATCTATTTAAAAATGAAGTAATAAGGATGAATTGGATTCGAAGACATTTATTTTGATTATATTATTAATAATATATAAATGGTTAAGACATTTTTTAATCAATAGAATAAATATGCAATAACCTTTTGATTAAGTAGTCAATGTTTAATATTTATATATGTATGTGTTGTTATTGGAGGTATTATTATATGATCCACGGCACAAAACGCATACATCTTAAACTTTTATTCCGGGTGTAAAAGTATGGGTTCGTTTTTGTTATTCAACCGGTTCTATACTTAATTAATATCATTCTGTTTTCTTTATTATTATACTGAACTGATTATCAAAATGGTGTTTAATGGTCCACTTTTTCCCGTTATATCCTTTTTTACCTTATTATAGGCAATGAATAATTATAATTATAATCAGCAATGATAAAACAGAATAAACATTAGTTTTTGAATAATACTAATAATAATAATACGATCTAAAAGTACCTAAAGTATCTAAAAGTAAATGCTCTTACTGTCGAAAAACAAGGTAGCGTAACTAACTACATTATAAATTTAGAAATCAGTGTTTTATTCCTTTCACCACTATTGCTACTTGTTCATGTACATGCAACAAATTGTTATATTATTTTTATGTTATGTATATAATTAATATTTATTAGTATTTATTTATTTACATATATAAATATTTGTTTATTTACATTTATTAATATTTTTTTATTTATACATATTCTTAATTGTTGCATTAATTATAAAATTGCATTTATTCTATTCTGTTAATTTATTTTGTTTTATCTATCTTTGGCAATTTATATTACTGTTTTCAGACATTTTCTAATGAACTATCCACTGATCTTCAGTTCTTCGGAATGCTACAAAGAGATACAAGTTTTTTTTCATTTTGTAATTTCACATAAATTTATTATTCAAAATATTTATTGATTATTTTGCACACTTTTCATTAAACAAAAATTTAACTAACATTAGTAATAATAAAATCATAGAAATTAAACATATTTTAATAATTTATTTTCTATTTTTTATAAATCTAAAAATGTCAATATTCTTAGTTTTGATTCTATTGTTATTCCTTTATTTAAGCTAAATATTAGATCCTTTCATTCTAATAATATTGCTAATTAATATTATCTTAATTTTGTTTTATATAAATGCAATCATATAAAAACTTCATTAAATATTTTTGAATAACAAAATATTTTTAGTAACCAATATTATCTATAGAAGTGTAAATAAAATAATTAAAAAATTTTGTTCAAATCATTACTAATCGTTACTAATTAATTAATGTATCACTTTATTGCATTGTACAAAAAATTTTTGCAGCACAGCCATTATTGGTTTTTAATAATTTCATATTAAAATAAGAAATTTTTAAAAAATATAAAATATGAAAATATATAATTCATATAAAAAGAATTTTGATAAAATAAGTGTATTTGACTCTTTAAATTTATTTAAATATTGTACAGATATTTTATAAATATTATTACTATTGAATATCGATTACTATATATCAGTATAATTTGCCATATTTATTTGTTAAAATATTTCAATATTGAATTTAAATATACATCAATTTATAAAAAATTATTTTAATGTATTTATTAATGTAATTATAGTTTTGCATCATATAAAATTCAACTTGAGTTATTATAATTTAATATATTTAATTTTTAGCAGAGTAAATAAAATTAATAAAATTTATTATTGTAGAATAATGATTGAAAAAGTAAAGATAGCAATGTTATTAATTTATTATATATTACAGAACTCTCAATATCTAATTTATAAAATACATTTTGATAAATGTTTCCATTTAATTTTTTATAATAGGTTATACAACATACATGTATAGTTACAAATCAATTCTTATTCAAAATACATTCAAACTATATAAAAAGTAATTTGTACATAATACTAATAAATAATTTACCACAAACTAATTTTTTTTAAGTATTTAAAATTGGTTTATTTTCTATTTTTATAAATTATTTAATTCTATTATACAAATTATAAATAATCATATATAGTAAACTTTGTTTTACTCAATTTTGTAGTGTTATTTATTATGAAAATGTTATTTTAAAATATAAAACATAATATTAACTGTTTACTATATTATTTGTATCGCAATTATTTATTAATGTACTTAATAATAAACATCAATTTATCTACTAGATCATAAATAAATTACATATGAAATTAAATACACTTATTTGTAATATGAGAATGATTACAAAATACATAAACTTTTTTAATGTACTCTTTTAATATTATATAAATATGTATTACTAATTAAATCCACGTACTTTTATTATTAAACTATTAATACACAAAAATTATTATTTCTAATAAATAGTGTTATTTTAGTTACCTATTAGCGTCAATAAAATGTTATGGAATAATTTTTCTCATAATTAATGTATTATTTTACAAAATTGATCATTTTCTGACATACATACCCATGCACACGCACAAAAGGTACACACGCGCTCATGCATATATATATAACAGTGATAAATAACCAATAACTGGTAGTATATCGAGTATAGTATATTTTAATTTTTCCTATCAGTTGATTCTTATAAGCGTACTTAAAGCTACGAATTTGAAGTATGCGCAATAGGCATTTATATTTATTGGTTTCTACAAATACTCTAATCTCAATATCAAGTTTTATAGAATGTTCTAACTAGCATAAATAATAGTTTAAAATTATATCTTTAAAAAGTTCCATTTATGTGTCATTTATTTAATATATGAAATATTGCATTTAAAATTTATAATAAAGAATTTTATTTTATAAATATAGCCAGGAATTCATATTGCTCACGTTACTTCTTATATGCGCACTCCTCATAAATATAATCATACACAATTTCGTTAATTCAATTGAACTTTATCACATTTAGAATATTAATTTTACTTGATTAATTATTGGAAATGTATCGAGATTAAACATAAATAATTAATTGAGAGACAATTTTAATTTGTTTAAACCGGATTATAGTTACAAAATTATAATCACTACAAAATATCATCTATTTTTACACTTTTGAGATAAATCACATTAATAGTAGCAAAAATATAGTTATTACTATCTTATGAGTTTACTAAATGAAAAATCCAATGTATTATACTATTATTTTATCAAATTTACATAAGATTACATATATACTAAACTAAAATATATTATTAAAAATTATTTTCAATAATTTTATCCCGAAAATGTAGATACAATCAATCGATACACTTGTCTAGATATTATATAATTCAGTGAAATACTTGAAAACATTAACTTGATTATTTTATGAAAATTTTATGAACAAACCATTTTATGCTATTAAGTATTTAAAATATCTAGATTTGTAGCAAATCATTAATTTATTATTATTAATTGATTTACATTATTAATAATATTTTTGTATATAATTATAGGACTAGACAAAGTAAGACGATTAGCAGTTTCCCCCGCTCTGCCGTCGCAGAGCGCCCTGCCGCGGTGTGACATCGGGCGCGAAAAGGGTCAGCCTATCGGTCAAAAACAATAAGGACAGAAAACTCAGTGCACCAATGAGAATTTGGACCGATAGCGGGACCAATTGGAAAATCGGATAATTAGTTCCGGAAGAGTGGCGAAAAGTCGCAAGATGAACTGTGAGTGCAAGAAGTTGTATAAGAAGTCTTCGATTAACGTGCAGTCTTCGCGGATCAGTGGCAATTACATGGTGACGAAGATTGAAAACAGAAGCGCCGCAAAAGGTTTCGAAGCAGAGGCACACTCCCTACGTCTGAAGTGAATCCGGTGTGTCAACAATGTTGACAGTCATCACCAATTCAGCCAGCAACGTAGGTCTTGGAACTCTGAGGCAATCTCATCGAGAAACACGAGGGAAATCGTCCCTCTTACGCGCATCCGCGCCGGTCTTTCCCAACGCAAGGTCAAAGCACAATAGAACTTTGCAACTATAACTGAGGTTTGTTATTTCTATATACAATAGAAAGAGAATCAACTTACAATTGAATCTCGTTCACGCGTCGAACTCGTCATCGCTCAACATTCACGGATCGTTCGCGAGTGTTAACTATTATATCCATACTTACACACACACACAAACACACAGCAATATAAAATAACTAAATAACTATTACAACCGTTGTATAACATAATAGATAGTTCAACCTTAAATAATCATAGCCAGCATACACACGTGGAGAACATACAGTCTACTAAGGTAACACCCCTATCAATAGGCCGTCGGAACAGGTAAAGCTGAGCCCACGAAAGCTAGGTAGAGGGTACCTCAACAATTAGTCTCGGCGGTCAATTGTAAATTGAACGCTATGTTATTTGTCTGCTAGAATTCACCTGTCGGTAGGCATGGTGGATTAATAGCTCCTTTTTGTACAGTGATAGGCGCTCTTGGTTAGTATTTACGCCATTAGAAGAGTTTTGGGGAACGATGAATGCATGCCATGCTGCCAATGGCTTGCGCTGAGGTATGATAGTTGAATCAAAGTTTATTATATACTGTTTGCTGGCGCAAATCGGTACAGTGTAATAAAAACACGAGCAGGGCTAACTACGCTTCGGATTCCTTGAATATATATAGAATTGTTGATTTTGCTGGTTTTTATGTTACAAGACACCTGATGGTTTGCTTGACCATCAGGGCACATATGAGTTTGTAGTCTTGGTAAACAGAGTCATAAGCAGTCATCTAGTTACCAAAAGGGTATATATATACTTGGTTTTTATCGTCGTAGTTATAGGTACTTGAGACGAATATCGTAAACATAAACATATCAGAAATTTTAATGAATTTTCAAACAATTGGATATTATTGGAAACATTCGGGACTCCCGCGGAATGTTGAACAAAATATAAATAATAATTATACATCTCAACAATCAGTGTTTGTTCACAATTAAAATAGAAGCAGTAATCTGACGCTAATAAAAAATACTACACCAATTGCTAAGATTGTAACAAGTTAAGTTCCAAGCGTCGGATCAAAGCATCAACGGCAAGCTATCACTCCATAAAAGCGACTGACTCGGGCAAACATCGGCATTCAATTTACATCCTTTAAAGTCTGCATCAACGCATTAAGTAGCAAGTAGCATCAAAGATGAGGACAAGGGTGAACCGGCTGAATAGATCGACATAGCTATAAGGCAACTAGCATCTGTAAACTAATCTATTTCGTCACTTTGCCTTTCTCTTGTAAAAGTGCGTTGACTTTTTTGACTGGAACACCAATGACAACAATTAGTTTCAAACAATAAGCAAAGTCTTCTCACTCTTATCAAAAATCTAAAGAGACCACCCATACTCAAGGAGCAGGGTGAGATACCAAACCTAGACAGATAGAGTCCATAGGCTGCAGTTCTCCTTTTCCCTGGGTCAATTGATACGCCGCATTCGTGACAAGCGTAGACACTCAAACTGAGAAAGGCAAGAGCATAGAAAGTCAGACCAAAGGCAAGTAGCGATACGAAAAAATAATTTATTGGATAAAAGGGCTGCCACGGCGTTTAACTCATAATTGAACAGTACGTAGTACTTCAGAGCCTGTTATATTTGCCAATAAATAATTAAACAAACTGTAAGACTAAAAGGCCTTGTAAAACTTCTTAATTTCGATCAAAGCAAGTAAAGGCCAATAAAATCATTAGTGATAACACCAATAATTATACGAGAATAGTAAACGCAGAAATAGATTAAAAATCAAAAGCAAGGCATTATTTTACACACGACATAACAGAATTGTATATCTTTACTAAATTTTCTATTTAATTTCAATAAACACCAATTCACAGTATTACATTCGACCCCTGTGAATTCGTTTCTTTCTACCCTGCCATCTCTCCTCTTCCGCTATCGCCCCCCGCACGACCTTGGGGAGAGCTCAGCATCTGAAAAGTTGCTTTAAAAAGAATTGCCTTTATTCCTGATATACCAAATAATTCACTAATAAATGTTGATATAATGTACAGAATCTTATGTAAAACTCGTTTTTAGAAATTTTGTTAATTTAACATTATTTACTAAAATTAATAATAATAAACATTACAATAAATTATGAATTTTGGACAGATTTTTCTTAATATTATTAATTCTTAGATAATTATAGTTAGTGAAAACTTTTAAATTGGCTTATAATTAGAATTATAAATAATTAAGTTTTAATAAGATTTTTTAAAACATTCAATGAAGATTGGTAATATTTAAAAATGTGTAATATCGTACTATATAATTACACAAAAAATTATAATTTTTTACAAATCAACATAATATAATAGTATTGTAGATAAAATAAAATATTAAAGATTCATTAATTGATTCAGTTAAAGAAATTTAAAAATATTACTATGTATTAAAAAAAAAATTAAATGCGACTAATTATTAAAAATCATGTTTTAATATTCAATATTAATAATAATAAATAAAATAAGAATTATTCACTTATTTGTATTTTATCATTATTTTTATCATTATCAAATAAACTCCAATTACCGAAATTAATTTGTTCTTATGCATACGAGAATTAACCCGAGTATGAATTCTTACCAAGATGATGTGAGAGAGGGGCAGATAGTTGAAGGGGAGACATAGCAAGGTAGAGAGAAATAAAGACGGTGGAGTCGTTTGTAATATTTTAAAATGTCTATTTAATAGATTTGTAATTTCTGCATCGCCGCAAATTCAGACATAAATTGAATACCGCAAAGCTTGGAATGATTCGGTTAATTATACGTTTAAGGTGCTTTTACTTTATGTTAATATAGTGTTAGAATTGGATGACTTTACAGGAGGTTACTTGTGTTGTAAGTGTTGGCTTTTGGTATTTTTCTACTTGCTATGTGAGTGCTGATTTCAACCCGGTATCGTACAGTTGAACGCCGAATCAATTAGGCTTCAGTCTCTGATGATTGTCTCAGGCTTTCCAATTGATACTGAATCTGGCCTTGTAGATGGCAGCGTACAGTTGAATATCAAAGCACTGAAATTTTATAAGCTCTTTTGTCACTATTTTGTATTACTTATTCTACAGACTTTGAGAATTCCTTGATTTCTCTTGCGCGTTCTGACATTTTTTGTCCTTCCAACGCGACGCGCGCTTGTAATTGAAGCTTATGGAGGGGTGGTTATCTTCTGTTTGCTCGAGGAATGAGAAGTTTCGGTAATCGGATAATATAATATAATAATATAATAATATAATAATAGCTCATTATTCATCTGTCATTGCCGCCTTTGACACTCAGTGTCAACGCCCTTGTAGGTAGAGGCGACGAAATAGTAACTACTCTGCGAAGCGACGTGCTACGGCTTTGCACTTTTATTTAACTTTGCATTTTTAATCGGTACGTTATGAAAATAACACGAGTTTAGCAACGTGTTCGTAGGGTTTCTAGAGTCATATTGGCCTTCGGCGGACATTTGAAAAACAGTCCGAGTAAACTTGGTCGTTAAATTGTCATTGTCGGGGAAAATAATATTCGATGTATGTTCTGGGGATACATTTGATAATCATAAACACATAAAATGTATAAAGTAATTTTAAAACAATAAGATAGTACAAAGAAACCGTCGAGATTTCTACCTATATATCGAATATTCTACCCGCTATCAGCAACGTATTACTGATTATTCGTCCTGTACTGGAACGGGTGATACCACTAGTTTGGAAATTGGCCTGATCAAGGTGGTAGTGGCAGTGTTTAATGCTACTATTCTCGTGAGGTCATCCTTTCCAGGATGGAGAGGGATTACACGAGCAAAAGGCTGTGCATGGTGGAAAACATTCGTCTATCAAAAGAACTAACAACCTTGATGTCGTTGCGCTTATGGTGCCATTTTGAATTAGGTATCGCTAGAGGAAATGTTTCAAACAACTTTATATATCTTTAGGGTCGTCACTTAGTGGTTCGATCGGACGTGAATTTACAATTGGCTCGATTTGCGTTAGAAAAGTCATAAGTGACCGATTCTCACAGAATCTCGAACAATACGATATAATGAATCACTGCCCTTTGTATCTATTAATATAATTTAATATCATGGAATTGCAAAAAATTAGTAATTAATAAGGAAGTTCATCGAAGGTGAACAATTAACAAAAAAAAAACAATTTATTTTAATTTAAAATTATATTATTTTTACTCTATATATTTCAAAGGTTATTTTTTCTTTAACAAGTAACTTTACATTTTTAATAGAAATTGAAAGTATATAATATATGTATACTGTATATTAAAAGATTTAATGTACATTAACAATATTATTTAATACACTGATAATATGTAATAAGATTATATTATATTTTATATATAATTAAAATATGAATAAAATATTATAACTTTAGTATGAATATCATATAAATACGGAAAACCGTATGACAAATCTAATTAGTAAATGCATAAACAATTGATAAATTTTTAGATAGTATAAAATACAAGTATATTTTACATATTTTATTTAAATTATCAATTTAATATATTTCAAATAATAGTGTATTGTAATCTTTTTAGCATTTGAAGCAAAAAATTATTGAAGTTTATTAATTTATTAGTTTAATATTTTTTGCATTATTTTTGAAACTATGAAATGATTTGAAAAATTATAATACCTTTGATATTTTTTTATATAACTGAAAATAAAACTAACAATTCATGTAATTGAAAAATGGTTAAAAGATATGGTAAAGATAAATCAAAATATCATTAAATATATTACCTATGTAAGTCAAAAAAATAATTTGCTTATTATGTAATCTTACATGATAATAGTATTGTATAATAAAATATACAATTAGATGTTATAATAATGCAATTTATACAATTCTAAAATATTTAGGCTGCATATTATAGAATATTATTGAATTACTATCTGTAAAAGATAATTAACAATTACAGCTAATTAATGAATAAAAATTGTGAGTATAATTCCTGAATATTGTGTTATAATATTATATATAATAGTTAATATAATAAACATTCATCTACAAGAAAATTATCGAATGTTGAAATGGTTACAAATAATATATTATTTATGTATCTAATCAAGTTGTTAAAATTTTTAAATATTGATTACTTTAATGATTGATAAGACTTGTAATTCAAAAACTGGTATTGGTCTTTTATTTGAAATTAAATGTTTACTATTTATTTTATTTATATATATATTAAATTTTATATATATTTATATAATTAGATATCACGATATAACAAAAGAATACCACAATTTATTTAAATTTGATAATCAAATATCATATTAAAAAAAATGTATTTGAAAATTAAAAAACATTTTCATAAATATTTATTTATTAATTCGCA
>JAPYYT010002986.1:0-14753 GCA_030522565.1 Ceratosolen corneri | reverse complement strand
CGAGGTTTGGAAGTACGGTTAATTATGTATAAAAATTGTTTTGAAGGATTCTAGCTATCACCCATTTACGTAGGCGCCCAGCTCTACGTGTCGAAGCACACCTGTAGTACGACAGGCCTCACTTCAATGGTGTGATGTAATTGAGTCGATACAGGCCTTTATTGTTGCTCAGGTCCCACCTTCGTCGTCCGCGTCGGGCGTTATTGCCGGTTGATCTTGTAGACAATTAATGCGCGCTTGCCGGTCTCCTTGCAGCGGACACCAGTCGGATGCGAAGGTGCTAGCAGGGAACTGCAGCGTTCATATAGCGACTCTTTATGAGCGAGGGCTGGAAGCTTCTCTTTTATTCCCGATAGCTGATGACTTGAGATTGTCTTCTCACGAGACCACTTGAAGGTTCACTTTCCAAATCTAAGACGATTCTGACGCGGAGCGCCGCACTCATTACTTTTGAATCTCACCCCACTCCGTGAGGGTAGGGGTGGCTTCATAGTACAATTTCTGGAGAGAGGGAAATATTGTTGTTTGTTTGAGACTAATTTTCTCTTGTCATTGGAGCTCTGACCAAAAATGTCAACGCCCTTTAGATGGGGGAGGACTGCGCGCCGACGGAGTAGTGGTGGAAGCGCTCCTGGGCCGTCGGGCCGTGAGGCTAGCGCAGCTGCGCCGTTGTCCTAATATATGACAGGGTTTTCTTGAGATCCAATTTGTCTCAGTCATTACGAATATGCAGAAAAGTGGCAGTTTATGCGACAGTACCTAGAAAGTTTCGTCAGCTGTTTTTCGCTAGGGTCGAATTGCAAGGGACATGCATATTATTCGACCATGGTCGATCTATGGAGGCACAGTCCGAGTAAACACGGTCGTAAACGGAGGTCATCGACGAGAGAAATAAAACACTCGTCGTACTTTTCTAATCTTATTCGTAGGCTTTCGGGACACATATGGCAATCATAAACATCGAATATTTTGAAAACAATTCACAAGCAAAGAGGTAGTACTGACGGTCGAGATGCTATCGGAATCTCGAACAATATATTCAAAATATTCTATCGAGATACATCATAACCGCAATAAAAATATATTCCAGAAGCTTAAAAGGGTAGTTTAATAATGATGCTCGAAAAGTAGAGTTTAGTTCCTCTTTAAAGAATACAACTAAAGTTTTTATTAGAATGACAATTATGCAATTAAATATAATAGTTAAATAGTAATTTAATTTCAACTTGTAGATATTGTAAAAATTTTTGTAAGTAAAACTAGTACTATATTGTGAAAAGTTATCTTATTTTTTTTATTTTGCTTAAAATAAATAAAATATATGAACAATCTTGCATACCATATTGTCTATTAGAGCTCGTTATTATACATAGTTTACGAATTCTATTGAGTAATATTTCTATTGAATATTTAAAATAGTATGTGTAACAAACTATTTTATAATTCAATCATGCAGTTAAAATTTGTAAAACTACAGATCATATAATTAGATTTAAAAACTGTTTTTGTTAATTCTACTTTCATTATTTGCAATAAATTGTATGTACATTTTTCCGAGTATTCACAATTTTCCGTTCACTTTTATTTTCAGTTTACGTAATACTATAATTTGTTTTAGAGGTCTTAATTCAATTATAAAATATTTTATAATTATATTTTGTTAAATTATTGAAAATACTATTTACAATCAAAATTAAATATATCATTTTACATTTTTATAAATTTAATCTGGAAAATTTTTATAATAAAGTGAGCATTTATTGATATAGTATAAAGTAAGCATTTATTTTATTCGTTTATGAGTTTCTTATAAGTCGAAACGTTAAAAGGGTATAATAAATTGTTAATGTAAAATATATATAATACTTACGTTTCAAAAGCACACATAAATATTCTGTACTCTTGCTTTTGAACAAAAATTTATAACAGTAGATAAATCAGCAATTTATATTTGAATGTTTTAATAATTTAAAATTTTTTCTATAAGTCTCCTTAGCTACTTAAAAATATGATTAATTATTTTATAATTAAAAATTTTTTTTCGTGTTTAATTGCGTCAAATTAAAATTTAGAAATTGGTGTATTATTTCTATGTAAATAACTAATAAGATAGATCTAGTAAAAGAATAAAATAAATGCAACTTTAACTTAACTAATTATTTAAGAAGTTGATAAAATTAGCGTATATGTTTGGATTGCCTATGATATATATATTATAATACAGAGATTGTTATATAAATATATCTTCAAAAATTTTGTAATTGAAAAAATATTTCATAAGAATTCAAAATTCTTTGTTTTTAAAATTTTCATAATAAATTTAAAAATATGCAATAAACTTAATCAGTTGAAAAATATATTACATTTTTGTATTCTATAATATTAAAAAATTTTTTTATTTATTTAACTGTAATCATTTTTAATATAATTTTTTCCTTTATAAGTAAAATAATGGATGTTAAATTCATTATTTTACCAAACTGTCAGTTGATTTATCTTTTTAAATTAAATCATTCATCATCGTTGATTATCATTTTTAAATTAAAAAAGGCTTTGATTATGTATAAAAACTGTTCTTTACATCACATATTAATTACGTTTTTGTAGAGTGTAAAAGTAGATTAATGTCGAGTTATTACTTAAATAAATATAATTCAGTTTTTTTTAAATATTAAGGCATATTATGCTAATTTTATATTTTTGAAACGTGTTTCAACTATGTATTTAAACAAAAGTAGGATGTACTGTTACCAATATTATTAAGTGATATTAATTACATCGTACAACATCGCACGCTGGTGTTTAAATAGCACAAAAGAGCGACTGAGCAAAGATAGTAATTTTGGAAAGTTATACAATGAATTTATGAATGAGTATGAGCAATTGGGACACATGAGGAAAGCAGAAGGAATATCCCAGAATCAATATTAATATTATTTGCCGTATCACGGTATATTGAAACAAGATGGTATATATTGAAATAAGACCACCAAAGTACCACCAGAGTAGTCTTCAACGAATCTAGCACAACATCAACAGGTTCTTCACTTAATAATTTAATACATGTAGGGCCAAGCCTTATTTAGATATTTCAGATGTCTTATTATGGATCCGACTACACAGACACTTATTTTCCACGGGTATCACAAAAATGTACATGCAAATTAAAGTTTGTAAAGATAATTGAGACATGTAAAGAATTCTTTGGGTTGACGAACATGGCAATGACATGCCATTTAATCCCATTACAGTAACATATGGTATGGAAGCTGCACCATTTTTAGTTGTTAGAACGTTGGTACAACTTATCAAGGATGAAGGGGAGAAGTTCCCCTTCGCTATGTCTCTTATAATATTAGGCAGATAAGTCGACGATATCTTCGGTTGCGCAGGCACGCCAAAGCAGTTAAAGGAGATTGCTGTAGAGTTACGAAACCTCTGAAAAGCGGATGGTTTTTCTTTGGCAAAATGACACCATAGATTCAGATATTATAAAAGCTTTGAATAGCAGAAACTCAGATGGTACAGATATTTTATTTGACAATTGCGATGCCCAAATTCTAGGTCTAAAATGGTTACCAAAAAAAGGATAAATTAATGTTCACTTGTAAACCTCTAGAAAATGATTTAAGGAAAATACCTAAAAGAAATATATTATCTGAAATTGCTCGTATTTTTTATCAATTAGGTCTTGTATTCCTTGTAAAGAGAACTATCCATGAGATGCGACTTTACTATACAAGCACATAAAAATATGGTCCAGTATCAGAAAGGATCTGAATGAAATAACAATCATCTCGCTGGGTCAATACATGGTCTGATTCAGTGGTAGAACTGCATGGATTTTCTGATGCTTTCAACAAGGCTATGGACGTTGTGGTACACATGGGTGTAATATATGGGCATGGGTGCAGGATTTCAATGATGATTCAAAGACCAAGATAGTGCCAATAAAAAAAGTAACAATACCAAGGAAGGAATTGATGGCTGCTGTATTGCTCTCAAAGTAGATACAGTACTTAATAGGGGCATTGAAAATCAAAATAAGTGCAACTCATATATGGACAAATTTAACGGTAACCTTGTTCTGGTTATAGATATGTTCATCGTTCAGCAAACCCAGCTGACTGTGCAAAACGAGAAATTTCAGGTATAAAATTGAAAGATAAATTATGGTGGAATGTCACCTTCTGAATACATGATAAAAAACAATGGCCAGCACAACCTACAGAGAAAGGTGAAAATTGCATGCTGGATAATGAATGCAAAAACCAAAGCCAAAATATCAATAGAAAAGTTTTATGATATTTTTAAATAATTAATTTAAATTGATAAGAGCACATAACAAGAGAGGCCTAGGAAAAGGCAAGGGCAATTTGGGATAAAGCTAGTCAGTTTGCGTTCTTCCAAGATGAGCTTCGACAATTTAAGAGACAAGAAGACTTCCCTCCCAAGCACATGATGAGCCGGTTGTCAGCTTATGTAGATGCAGAGGGAATTATTCGAGATGGAAGAAGTTTGAGCGAGGCAGAAGTACCTGAATCTACCAAGCATCTGGTTATCCAGCATAGAGAGTCGTATCTGACCACACTTATAATCACTGACGCACATCTTCAAACGTAACATGGAGGCATCCAAATCACTTTAGCAAATACTCGACATATTAGATCCTTGGAGGACGAGCTCCTATCAAGTCTTACATCTTGAGGTGCATAATTTGGGTCTTACATTTTGAGGTGCATAATTTGGGTCTTACATCTTGAGGTGCATATGGGAGACATAGTGGGGCATAGGCATAGAGAGCGGTAGTGAAATTGATAAAATATCATCTGAAGCGTAAGATGAAAGAGACGGTATTAACAATGGAAGAGTTTACAACCTTGCTCTACCAAACCGAGGCAATTTTAAATTCACGTCTACTGGAATCATTGAGTGATGATCGTTGACATCAGGCCATTTTTTGATTGGGGACCCAATCACTGCGATACCATCAATGTTGAATTTGTTGACTAAGGCTCTCTCGCTGGCAATTAATTCAACAGCGAATTCAACAATTTTAGGGTAACTAGACAAAGTATTATCTACACCGACATCAATTTATATCAAAATGGCATTATAAACGTGACGACATAAAAATTGGTGGTACCTCAGTTTTAATAGCAGACGAACGAAGCGCGCCATGCAAGTGGCCGCCAGCTCTAGCAATCGCGATACATCCAGGAGATGATTACTTTATGAGGATAGTCACATTAAGAACGGCAGATACCACTTTAACCAGATCAATTTTCAAACTCACAATATTATCCGCTCCAGTCCTTGAGGATGATCAGCAGTACGTTGCGGATGGCAGGGGGAATGTTCGAGAACCCGATAGAAACTTGAAAGTCACTAAATAATACTGTTTCGTTTGGCATTTGTATTGAATATATTTTATATTTATCATTGTCAGATGTCCCCCAGGAGCCTATGAATATACCGATAATGTTTCACGTACATTTTTTCATCGAAAGTGATTTAAAACGGTAGGATTTTTTCCACACAGCACTTGAAAAATCGACGATGGTCAATATAAACATCACGTGCATTGCAAGGCATGTGTAGTAAAATTAATGGACAATATCTTCTAAGAATCCACGCACAGTTGCCTAACTTCGTTTGATTTGTTTTCACACCAAATAGATGCTTATTTTGTAAAATGTAAACATGAAGCCAAACCTCGCGTCGAACCGTTAGTACAATATCGCAAGCGGCCAGCCGCCTCTTTGACGTCTCCACTGTCTTAAAGGGCATCGACACTACTAGTAAAAGGGCACCTTAATCTTAGATAATCTAATCTTAATCTTACCTAGATCTTAATTAATCACTGAAATAGGTGCTCTAGATTGTGTTACTCGCTAGGCGCGATTGAAACACGAAAGGCACCTGCCAACATTCAATTACCTTGTACGCAAGGATAAATGTAAGGAAGCACGAGCAGTGTTATTAATAAAGCTACTGCTGATGCGCAATTCATTAATTGCTCATTGTACTTGAATACCATAGTGCAATAATTGATACTGAGAATAACCTTTTTTTAAACTCTCTTTTAACAATTACATTAGCTGAGGTAATTTCACCAAATTCAATTCAACAAACTCATCTTCTGTATGATCCATGTTCATAGTTAACTTTTATATCTAGGCTCCAAATTCGTCAATTAAGACTCTCATGTCATCAGGTCAACAGGAATTTGTGGATGCGCACCAATAAGGACTATAAGATATATATCTATTACATTACGTTCATTACATTCAGATGCAATATTTTCCATTATTACTCATGTCTTACTGTAATACTTTCAGAGTTTCTGTTTGTTGAAGTTGTGGCTTAGGCATAACTACATCTACAAGGTTTAATAGTGAACTATTCTGAGTTTTTAATTCAACGCCCTATAGACATGATCCTTGATGTAGATATTTATGGATAAATAGTGATGCAAGATGTCATCAAATATAAACCAAACATGCCGGTGGACCAGACATCCATTTTTGGTTAGCTGTGTTAGGATCGACCCTAATAAAGCAAGAAGTGATATTCACATCATATTAGGTCTCAAAACAGAATGTCACTAAAGTGCAGGATATTTTGATTAAATTTTCATTTCAGGAATTGGTATCGTTAAGCAACACTTAGCAGTACACGCTTGAAGAGCTATAATGCGAAGAGCACTTTAAGAAAACCCACCTCCGTGATTTGTCATAACAGTATACAGTAAGAATCCCACTTAAAACTTCTATCAATAAATTAGGAAACTTTTATGACATCATACACCAATGTTTACAAAGCTTGTTACGGTGCTTGGGTTTTACGACAAATCCCAGGATTAGGACATATGACAAGAGCATTGAACTATTCCCAACATCAATATTATTTGCCTCATCATGGGGTAGTCAAACAAGAATCCATAACTAAATCAAAAGTAGTACTTAATGAATATAGTGTATCTTCTTCAAGCCAGCCAATTAACGACCTGATGCACACAGGAGCAAAATTGCATCTTAACATTTCAGATATTTTGTTATAGGATTCTACTACATAGGCACTTGTTTGCTACTGATATTACCAAAATGTATAGACAAATAAAGATTTATAAAGACCTACAGAGAATTCTATGGATTGACGAATTAAATAATGAAATGCTATTTCATCTTACAACAGTCACATACAAAATGATAGTCGCGCCGTTTTTAGCAGTAAGAATACTGTTGGAACTCATCGAAGACTGTCGAAGACACAAGTTGAAACTTGTTACTGTAGAACTTGTTACTCTCATCGAAATAGACTGCACGTGCCATTACAGTATATCTTTGAACTCTTGTACTCTTAAAATATTTTTAACTATTAAAAATATTTTTAATGAAATACAAGGCAGTTATTTAATTAATCAGAGTATAATATAATCGCTCTGTAGTTGAACTTTAAGTATAAGTTAGTCCGCACTGCCGTTGCGGATTATCGTTTCTGAACCATGAGAAGGCGATCTCCATACTTCACAGCACGAGATCACAGATCTCGAATGATCTTGTGCAGCTAAACTTCAAGGCTATGTTAGTCTGGTCCACCAGTGCAACTTTAGATAGCTGCCGGACTCAAGGAACCGATATGCAAACTTCACAGCATTCAATTTACAACCGACTGCCATTGAACATTTGTTTTCTTGGGTCGACGGAACACAACCAACAGCTTTATGGCATCTTGTAGGGTAGTAGTCATCTGACAATTTACTGTCGGCTTAGTATTCGGCACTATGCACACATTTTAAATCCACGGCAAGAATCACTGTATTATTTACTTACTATTTACTAATGCAGACATTCTGCATTTTATAGATACAGCAAATATTTTGTCATTAACACGCCTATTTAACGGCTGGAAAATGAAAGTATCTTGACTTTCAAAATTCAAAACCATTATTTTCTAAGCAACTGACAACTCCAATTAACAAACGATAGTATTATCTTTTCTGTCAATCATATTTGTCTCATTATTATCAATAAGGCAATATACAGATATATATTTTCTATCAACATTTTCAATAAAGATAATTTATAGTTACATATTTTACATCTGTATTTTCAATAAAGGCAATTTAGAGTTATATTAAAAATATCTCTGTTCTACCACTTTGAAGAGAGTTGACATTCGGGTTAATGTTCGAACAGTATGTAATATTATTAATCTAACTATTTATTGTAATTATGTTTTATTGTAGATTTTGATATTACAAAATCTATGTTTATATTCATTTGATTAAAAAATAATTTGTGGATTAAAATTAATATTAAAAATTTATTTTATTGATGGTAAAATAAATTTTGAACATGTTTTCAAGGATGTTTGTCTTATTTAATTTTATACTTCAAAATATCATGTATTATTTTGTCTATAAATAATAAAATTTGATCAGAAGTCTTAATGTATAAAACATTTTTTTATTTGTATTTTTCTTTTATTTATATTTAAATATTATCGTTTCAAATAAAATTTTTTGATTAGTTCAATCTAAAATGTTTTTAATTTAAATCTTAATATTTTTATTATTTAAATATATATTTTTTAAGTCAGATTTTGAATTAGCACCAGTAAGTATTAAAAAATTGAGACGACGGATCTCAAAATGTTTCTGTTTAATGTAAATTTTGTTTATATTTGCAATATTTATTGTAAAATACCATCATTATTTTGCACCTAAATTACTATTATATATTTATCTTCTGTTCTTATTTTCTTTATCTTTCTGCTACATAATTTTGCAAATATATAATGAAATAAATACCAGTATTGTTTGAATTATCTTCTAAAGATATCTGCATTAATTTTAGATATTTATTACTTTCTTTTATATGTTGAATTTAAAATTTAATGTCATTTTTAATTTTTTATGTAACAATGACTATCATTCTAAATATCATTTAATAAAATATTTTTAACATAAAAATTATATAATATAAAAAAGTTTCGTTTTTTATTATAAAGAAACATACAAAATACAAAAATAGATTTATACTTAGAGTTATATAAACAATATATATCTTACAATTGATTAAAATAACTTTTTGTGACTAATTATATATATATATATAATTATTTTAATATGAAGTATTAATATATTTCTCTAAGTTATATTTAATAAGACAGATTATAATTTTCATATGTAATAATATTGTATGTAAGCATATGTAGTAATGTTTAACAGCATATATTTAAATATTAATTTTGATTTTAGTAATTTATTAAAATATTAAATTAGTTAAATTTACTAAATTGTATAATATTAACATAGCTATCATAACTTGACTATAGTCATATTTATAATATTCATTTTTGATAGTTTTATTAATTGCTATATATTTAATACTAATTAGTAATATATTATATAATATAATACTAATATATTCAACAAAAGATGATTGAAATATTATTTATTTATTCTCTTTGATTTTCGAAGTAAAGATGAAATATAGGTGAAGATTATCCACATTTTCCAAAATCTGCATTATACGTAGTATGCTTAATAAAGAGTATTTTTAAACATTGTTCTATTTAATACTTTAGTTTGGCTTCATACATTAGTTTATTAATGTTATTGTTAATTTAATATATCGAAAATGATTTGATCGATATCATCACTTGGTCAATCAACAGCTGTTGTAAAAGCGAGGCGAGTCATGGTTAAATGATTATTGTTTCAATATCATGTTTCTATTTGAATATGAAATTAAAACCAATGAAAATTCTCTTCTAATGTTGTCCTTTGTATGGATGTACTTAGCCATGTGCTTCGTGATTGATAGTTTTGCTGCCGTGTCTGTAGTTCTTTAATATTTAGACTAACATTTTGACATCAGTGCCATCTATAATATTATTCGTACAATACTGTTAGTATTGTGGTACTAGTAAAGATGAAATTTGTTTTTTTTAATTTTAATTTGCCCCATTTTTGTATATTTTTTTATTTCCTATATGAGTAAATTTAATTACAATCATTTACTTTTTTCTATTTAGTTTGCTCGTCTATTTTTACTTAATTTACAAGAACACTCTGGAATATTGTCCAATTTATATTTTTCAATAATTGCGTTGAATAACAACGAATATTTCTTCAATACTGCTTTGTCTTGTTTATATTTAAGAAAGTAAATAAGCTTATTGGCGAGTGTAAGTATACGTGTGAAATTCTGTTTATATGTATATTGTATATAAACTACATATCAAGATTTCTTTATATCTACAAAGTATATATGCAGCAAGAATATATCATCAGTATTGTTGTTATTGATGTCATTATTATAAATATTATTATTATTATTATTGCTACTATTATTACATTGTCGTTATAGAAGTATGTGGGTGTGTAATGCAGATGTAAACCTCCAATTGTAATAAGTATACCTATTTCCAATGACATAGTACCTGGTATGATTTTCGGTCTTTGATTTTGTCTGATACTCATGATAATTCTTGTTATATTGTTGGTGCATATTTCTTGTACTATCAACATTCATTTATTTAATTTTGTTGCGTAAATATATATTATTATATACTCTATAATATACTCTACACTATAACATTTCAATATATGCAGTATTAAAGATGAGAAATATAATTTTTTTTATTATTCGTACTGTTTTTAATGTCAAATTATTATTGAGCTGGAATTATATTACATTTTTACAAGATGTACTTCATCTTTGTAGTTTTTAAAATGTTTTAAAACAAGAATGGTTTAATGAACGTCATTTTTGGTTAATTTATGTGATGTCTGTATTATCCTTACATATACGGTATTTAATGATTTTTATGGATATCATTTTTATTTTATTTTTTTCTTAATAGTACAAAACATATGTTGTTATTTGATCAATATTATATTTTTTTTAATTTTTCTCATCCATAATTAATAGAAGTTACAATCTCTCATAAAATTATTATAGACAACGAACGCACTGAAATCGTGCAAAACTAGTTGCCATAGTATTGATTTAATATTTTTGTTTCTTAAAAATATATTATTAAAAATGTTGAATATACGTTAAAATAAACTGTTAATATTTTTTTACTAAAATGAAACAATGTTTAAAAATTAAATCAGAAGTAATTTTTGTATTTTTATATAAATATATTCAATTTGAAAATTATATTAATAATTAACATTTATATCAAAAAGGGCTACGTAATTAAAATAATTGTTCTCGTAATTTACATTATGTGCATTTCAATTTTATATTAAATAAATATAATTATAAATATACTTTTTATTTAACTAAAATTGTTGAATGGATAGTTAATATAATAGTTGATATCCATTTAAGATTCATATGTTTCATAATCAATATCTATGCTATCATAAATCAAAAATCATACTAGCAATTTTATGTTTTTCAATAATGTTTAACTGAAAAAAATAATAAATAAATAAAAATAATTGTTCGAGATTTCTAAAACATTCTGGACGTTTCCCAACGGACTTTTAATTTGTCGAATAATCCTCGAATTTGTCGCGTAAACTTTCCGCCCCTATTTCTCCTTCGTTGCCGTGCTGGAGGCTTGATAACAGAAAATAGGCATATATCGCCAATAAGCAACGGAAAAACGTTCCACTCCTTACGTAACGGTTTTTTACTAGCCTCGTAAATAGAACCACGGAAGCCGCGAAGGGCCTGTCTTTTACAAATCAACAACGAGCAATTAGTAAGAACAAGAGCAACAAGATATAGTTAAAGAATTGATAGTGTTTATTATATAAATATATAATAAAATCATTCTTTGTATTGTCTTTCACAATTAGAATCTTTGGCAAGGTTTATTTAAGTTCGTGGTTATTATTGCTGAAGGTGGGAACTTTTTAAATAAAAGATTCTTATATGAGAAAAGAATCATCACAAGTTTTTATGTAAGTGATTGGTTATTCTCACGTCCGACCAGCTTCAAGACACACCTGTTCAACTTTGGTTTACTTGTTAACATTTGTCTTCTCATTTATTATTATCAATAAATTCACCACAGATTATATATTTATTCAATAATTTCCACTGCTTTTACATTTTTTAAGCTAGCCCTCCTCTTCCACTATTTGCTTCTCCCCTCCTTTCATTGAGGTGAAAAGTTTTTAAACACACACGGAATTATTTCCAAAACAGCAATTATTTACTTTATTAAAATATGATTTTTTAATTCATGATAATGAAATTGTTTTCCTAGTATTTGAAAATAAATGTAGTTGATTATGTTATATAATAATTATATCAAGTATGTACAATATATTTCAAGAGTCCAGCTACTTATATATATGACCTTGTATATATAAAAAAATTTATGTTTCAAAGAAAAATAGAGATTTTTCACCTGTAATTGCTATTTTGCAGGACCACTTGCTTGTACCCTCAAGGACTATCTGTTCAGCCTGATCTAGGCTGTCTATGTGAGTGTCCGGGTCGACTGAAAACGTTGTGCTGAAAAGAAATTACCATGTCATATCCTATAAAATACTTGCGTCTTTTTATCGTAGACCAAATCCAATGAAATGCTGAATTACACCTCTGGTTACTCTCCTCATGAATCTATTATTACAAATAAATAAGTGGAAACTAATAGCTATTTAAGAATATTATTTAATTGAAATTACTCTTTAGAATGAATTAGAATAAAAATTTTTACAATTTTGGTAAGAATTAATCAATAATTGTAAATTTAAAATTTATAAACAAATGAAGTCAAATCTTCACAAAGTACTAATTTATACTGAATGTTAATAAATAATAAATAAAATTGTAAATGCCATTAGATTTCAAATGCGGTCAATTAATATAAATTATTAAAAATTTATATTACTTTAGGGTAGGCTTTACGATAATAAATAAAATAATATTTCGTTTTATAAAATTAATACGTATATTATAATTTTAATTTTTAGTGACTTCATAGATTTTAGATTTTGTTAAATAATTTTAGGTTACACAATAGAAACAACATTTAGTATCAAATTTCAAATGTAAATAAGACTTAATTTGTATATAGTACTTAAAAATAAGATAGTTAACGTAATTTCATCTTTAAATAGAATACATTTGATAATTTTTAATTACACTGATATGTAATTTAAAGAATAAAAAATAAATATATTTTATTAATTCGATATATATGCATACCTGTACTATTACTAAAAATAATATTTTTTTCATATGGTTTTTTAAGGAAATCTAATTAATCATATAATTTTTTCAATATTATATAATTTACGTATTAAAATTTTAGAAATGCATATAATTTATTATTATTACTTTATAAATATACATACCTTTGGATAAATTATTGTTTTATGATTAAAATATAATCTTATGATAAATAATACTTTTGTTTAAATATACTATTTATTTGATAACATATTTTATATATAAATTTAAAAATTTTTTTACAACTACTATTAAACATGTTATACATTCTTCAAAAATATATGTGAAAAGTTTTTCAAAATAGTTTTTAACATTTTTTAATGTATATATCTTATTGGATAAATGTTTTTAATATAAAATAATTTTGTTGAAAAAATAGTTAGGAGTCTTTCCAATATATAATTTACATAATATTTTTTAAAAATGTGGCTTATTGATCAATTTGAATTTTTGATTTTATCTAACATCCCGATTTCTAAATAATAATTATGAAATTGAACAAATAATATAACATATATACTTGTTAAAAATGAATAAAAGTTTACAAAATATAATTTTTCACAAATTAACTGTATAATTTTTAATAATCCATAAATATAATTACTAATAATTTTTAATGATATAATGTAATAAATTCTTCTAAAAAACATATTATTTTAAAACATTAAATAAATATTTCTTTAAAAAGTATTTGTAAAATATGATTTATTAAATCTAATGAATTGGATTTTTCAGTTTCATGTAAATTTTTCGTTTACTAATCAAATATGTTGTTTTTAATTAAAAAATTTAATGTGGTATACAAATTGATATTCCTCAAATACAAGTGAGTAAACATTAAACGAAAGGATGCAAGATATATATTTATTCACATGCACGTACATGTTATGTACACATATATTTTACTTTCTAAATTTTAGATGCTATTTAAATAAATTTTAAAATCACTTTATAATCGTCAGCTTTTGAAATATCATATTTACAAAACTACGTATATAATTTTAGATATAAATTTTTGTCCATAAGCAACTTAAGTAATTGTTTTGCAACCTACTATTCAGTTGTAAATAGACTTCATATTTTAAATCAATTAATTGATTTAATATCACTAATTAAATAAAAAAAAACTAAACATTTAATTGAAAAATGTAGGTCAACTATTAAATTAAAAATTAATCCTATTGCTAGATCAAATGAACCAAAATTATGTTTAAAGATTCTTTTCAACGATTAAAAACTATTAATTGTAATAAAAAATTTTCTAAAATAGATAATTCTTTGAATAGCTTAATGTTGAAAAATAAATAATAGTTCAACTAGGAAGATATAGAACAAAAATAGTTGCTCGCAGGCTAAATAAAAACATGTCAAACAATAATTAATTATCATTATTTTATATTATAAAAAATTTCTAAACATTTTTTTAGCGTATTATAACTAAGAATTAAAATTGAATATAATTTAACAATGAAAACGTAAGAAGTCGTAAATTGATTCTAAACAATTATCAACGTCGAAGCCAAAATCGATAAATCGATTTTC
>JAPYYT010002985.1:0-14765 GCA_030522565.1 Ceratosolen corneri | reverse complement strand
CGCTCCCACTCCCACTCCCACCTCAACCCCACCCCCCACCTTCCTTGTCTCATCGCTGCTGCTGCTGTTGCTGCGTTCGTTGCTTCGTAATCAGTGAATACTGCCTCATCGTTCGTGTATATATTTTCTTGAAAACTTTCCGTATGAGAACGGAGATGAAACGATTAAAACGTCGGTTGCTTCGTGCCCTCGATACGTATATATATATATATGTATACATATGTATATGTGTGTATATATATATATATATTGTTTGTTTAATTAATTGCCAATTTAGGTAGCGTTAATTGCCTCTCTAATAAACAATGTCTAATGCTGTGGAAAAATTCACCAACTGGTAATCGAATTATTTTCACACGATGGAAAAAGAACGAAAAGAAAACGTATCTAGTGCTACGCGTCTGGGTGTAGTTAAAATTCCACATGAGAATATGTAATTAGCGGCATCTGAAATGTGCGACGGTATAATTATAAATATTTCACGCGTCAATATCATTTTAAATACGCACGAGCGGAAAATTAATTCAAGTCTTAATTATTATTTTTAAATGTAATATTGCACAAAGTCTTTGCTATATTGGTTTTCAAATGATATTTATGTATTCTCGGCAAACGGCACTTTCTAAGCTTACGTTTGCAGCCCGGTTAGGCTATTGCGCCTCCATCTCAACTTGTATTATGCTAATGCGATGTAATATTTAATCATATTTTATTATAATGAATTAAATGAACTCGTTAAAAAGTGTCTGAGATGCTTTGTACAAAGGTGATCATCTTACGTATAAACGTCTTGATAAATTACTCAACGTCTATAGTACGTGTCGGTGTTAATTTAGCAGACGGAAGGAAAACGTTTAAAAATGTTCTTTAGTATTTGTTGATAAACATTGAAATAACAAAATTAGTTCATAAAAAATCGTGTTGCTTTGTTCTTGGAGTGCCATCAAACTTCGACCTGAATAATAATTGGACTTATAATGGATTCTATTATGTTTGTATGCTATTTATTGGGTTTTACATAGTGGTACTTACAATTCGTTCTTAAAATAAATCATTTTTCGAAAAATGTAATGCGAAAAGAAAAGTCCTTTCGTATTTCAATGAAAAATTTATATAATAGCTAGACTACTAACTAGCACGGATAAGTTAAGTTTGCTTATGTACTTTGAAAACTTCTATTCCAATGACGTATAGAGCTAACAAAGTTTCAACTATTAAAAAATTCTCGAGTTACATTTACATTTCTAAAAGGGTTAAGTAGCAGAAAAATTAATCCCTCAGCGTGATTAATCAAACGAGCTTTTTCATTGGTATTAACAAACTGAATAAATACTTTAAATACAATTCCATTTGACGATAAAGATTCGAATCAACAATAGATCGATTAAGAAAATTATGTTTGAATTTAAATATAAACAATTATTATTGCAATAATTTTTGCATTGATTATGCAAAAGACAGAGCTACTGATTTGTCTTTAAAGAATAAATTTGCTCCAAGTTCTTCGGAGAAAATATAATTTGCAGCTCAGCTTGACACAGACCCTTGCTTGAAATTATGCCGAAGTAGGAGGTGAAATACAACCCTCTTTTGATGGAGTGAGATATATTCTTTAATTGAAATAAGAATATATAATAGGGACGAATGAATGAGAAGGGTTAACATATTTCGCTGTCGACGTTTCAGAAAATTAACAATCGAAAATAAGAGGAGAATTTGTGCTATTGTGTTTGTGTGCATTGAAAGTGTAGTTACGTGGAATTGTTATTTACAATTTTGTGGCTAAACTTTGTTCATAAATATATATATATATTCAAACTTGGCGGATAAATGTATATTAGCCAATGTTAATGATCTGTAGCAATTACGTTAACTTCCTTCTAGACTCGAAAGAACATCGCTATAATAATGAGTTTATTACTCTAGATTAATTAGTATATTATAACTGCATTGAAATATAATAAAGATGTTTCTACGTAATTTTTATGAATACTTCATAGATAGTGCAAATATTGAATGAGTTCTTTATATTAAAATGATATTAATATCTTATTGCATAAGAGTGAGCGCTGGAAATTATCGGGAAGCCTATTAGAGTTAAAACATTTATTAATTTGATATCACGCACATTAAATTTAGCGGTAATTATAAGCAATTATTTTATTTGCTTGAACTTTTTCAAGTCATTGCTTTACATAACAGAATTGAGTTGCTAAAAATAATTGGGAAATAATTGAATTTTGCATTTGTGAATTGCAATTGTAACGACACGATTAGAATTTTCAATACTATCACGACGGTTCTTCATTGGTATAACAATTTATTTAGCCCTACCATTTATTTTATTATTAAGTAATAATTTTTTGACGCATAACACACATAAATTAGCAGCAATCTGACTGTTTGTTGATAAAGATGTGAAATATGAAATAATCAGTACGTATCATATCGTGAATAATGTCAAATTACCTCTTTCATCTTGCTTTACTATTACATAAATGTATTTTAAGATGGGAGTGGGGGTCGGGGGGTGGGGGGAAACATATTTACAGTCGGAGATTTGATTTACGATAAACCGTAAAGAAGAATGTGGAGCTATTATAATTCTTATGAAAAAATGCTTGTGAAAATGAATGTGTTTATCACTCATGCCGCGCCTCAAAGCTAAGGTTACAAATAATTTTGAAAATAGTATAAAATTAGACCCGCCATAATATAATTTAACACTATTCGTTCGAAGTTCAATGTTTCGATTTAAACGAAAAAAGTCGAAAAAACACCTAAGAATCCTTTATCTTTATTTGCATGCTCGAGAGGCCGAAAGCACCCAAGAGAATACAATTCTAAAAGTAGTTTTATAATATCCGCTTGATAAATAATTACAGAACAATAATGCAATTGGCGCCTGTATAATTAATAGCTAAAGTCTACTTTCTTACGATAAAACACTAACGGAGCCTTCGAGTATTCCTGCTATTTGTCGCTTGTTGAACATATGTATTTCTGCGCAATAATAATTCTGAGAAAAAGTCAATTTTTTTCATCATCTTTTCTCTCTCTTCCCCCTTAAAGGAAAAGGTAAAAAAAGAGAAAAATAAGACAAAAAAAAAAAGCATTTCCCATGCCATCCGGGATTGCATCGACGAATGTGAAACGAGTGCATGTCGACGGGCATAATTGCACGGGAGAGGGATAAAGAGAAGAATGGCATTATCGACTCACCGAAAAGCCGAAAATTCACAGAGCAATGACAATAGCAGCAGCAGCGGGGTGGGTGGGTAACCAGCCTGTGCCTTACAATAATCTCTCCTCCCTCCCTCGCTCTCCGACTTTTCGTTCGGCTGCCGTGCGCGCAAAAGGTCATCGAATCGTATGCGTCGTCGCGAGTCCTAAGCTCGTTCACGTCGGGGCAAAGGTCGACGAAGCATTCTTAGGCGGCGCGTGTGCGTGTGGGGGCGTACGGAGGGGGACTAGTGAATCACGCAGGAAGGAAAGCGAGAAAATCGATAATGCAGCGCAGCTCGAGCGTAGTCGGGAGCCTCGGCGGCGGTGGTAGCACAGCGTCGTTACACGCAGTCGTCGTACTCTAGAGAAAAAGGAGGCGCCCGGAGATAAAAATAATCATCCCGAGGGGATCGGGGAACGAGAACGCCCGTGGGTGGGCGAGCTCACTTAAAGGGGCCGGGGGAGGAGGTAGGAGGAGGTAGGAGGAGGTGGGAGGAGGGTGATATACACGATGGACAAAATGTAGGCGCTACACTTAATTATGAGCGTGGAGGGAAGGGGGGCGGGGGCGCACGTGGTCCTCGGGGCGCCTAATCACATCGCCTCGCGATAAGGCGCTAAACAGGCAGGCAGGCAGGCAGGCAGGCAGCCTCTACTGTATGTACTGTAGTCGCCAGGCTTAGATTTAGAGCAGATTCTGAGCGAATGTCTGGGAATGGCAGTGGCTAATCTTTTTGCACTTGTCTCTAGTGTCTAAGGCAGATCGAGGGGGCGCGCGTTTAGCCGAGTAAGAAAAAAAAAAAAAATGCGTGGCAAAAAGTTGACTTGACCGTGAGATAAAACATGAGAGCGGCTTTTGTGCGATACGAAAGGAATAAATGCAGGCTTCGTTGATTAGATGACAGAGAGAGGTGGGAGAGGGGAGAGAGAGAGACAGATGAGAAAAATGTAGCTCGACTCGCGAATGAGCTTAGTTTGAAATCGTGATTTCCAGCACGTAAGCAAACTCAAATTAAGCGTGACATTGTAGTTACGTCTAACTCGCTTTGAAATTTAAAATGCCAATGGAATTGTAGATAATAGCCTAGCGATGTGGCATCGGAACGTACGAGCTGCCTCATTGAAATATTTTGAATAATAATATCGGAATTACGAAACAACAAGTCCTCTCTATTCATGCTTAATTATGTATTCCGAAAAACACACGCTGGTCGTGGATTATTGTTTTGTCGGATTATTTGCATTTTCGATATTCTACAGCCGAACTCGGGATTCATCCAAGTGAGCCTCGCTAGAAACGATAATGTCTATTAGTACATTATTACTACTATTATTGTTGTTATTGTTGTTATTATGCGTGTTATCGTTATCTTTGAATTTCCGACGAGCATTTTTAATGTCTCGAAATCATAATTACGCGCGTTACCATTTACCGCGTGTGCGACATATCACGCGATTTTGAAAAGACAGTAGAGAATTTTTTATGCCTTGTGCATAGGATTATGGATTGTTTCTAATGCGTATTGTTATTTAAAGTTCGTGGGGCATATTAATAGAACATTTGAGCGAAAAGATACGCTAACTCGTTAAAATTGTCTCGTAATTGAAAAACAGTTTTAACCAGTGCGCGAGGTGTCGTAATACACAAACACGCGTTTTAAGAACAAAAAATAGACGCGACGATTAGTAGGTGTGAGTCTTGTCTATTGCTCGTTCTCGGCCTTTTTATTTTTGCGTAATTCCCCGCACATGCGCGCAAAGTAATAATTACACTTATCTTGCAAATCATAATGTTGATGTCTGCAATTAATTATTAAGGATTTAGATTTTGTTGCAAAACGAGCTCGACTAACTAATATTTACTTACCTCGTAACTTGGGCGCAATGGTGGTTTGGCTGCTTTTCAAGAACGATGAAAATAAAAATTTCTTTATCTCGCCGTCTTTCACTACTTTTGAATAATATTTGAATAAGATAAGTGCGCCAAATGAAAGAGGAGGCGATATTATTGATAGTAGATAGCGATGGAGCAGCGATTAAGAGGACACAAAGTAAGGCAACAAATACAAGCAATGAATAATTGGTGTGAAAGCTGTGCATACATTTTTTGTTTGGGAGTTGCGAGGCGATAGTTGTATTAAATTGTTGGTGAATAAACACGGCAAATTAATCGTCCAAATTATAACATTAATTTTCACACCTCGTTAAGATATCCCCGACGTAAATAAGAATTCAACCTGCTCTCTGTATCCATATCACGTTGTTTATTAATTGTTTGTTAAAACGTTAAAAGGTTTAAAAAAGCCATCGGAGCTCTCGGGCCTCATCAGACGCCGAATTTGCAAATTGTTTGAAAAATCTTTTATTGTTTTGCGAATATGTCATGAATAATTATTATATTCCACGAGATAACGAAGCATAGGAATATCTAATGAGCGTGTTATTTACGCTCGAGATACATTCAATATCGCGAGATATTCGCTTATACGAGAGTTTCGATACGTACGTTACCAACACTTATAATAATAATGATAATGAATGTCTAGCAGACAAATAGCTTTGCCGTTCCACCGAATTCCTTAAAAACGTGTTTCACGAGATTGTCGAAAGCACGTGCCACGAATGTACGAGCAAAAGCCTACAGAGTAAAATTGGAAACGCCCATTATATCGCGTTCATCATTTGTTTTGTCGATTCTCGAATTCAAAATAAAACGCGAGCCATCGAGCCAAATGCCTGGCTCTCTTGAGCGCGATTAATCCAACAAAACAAGTACTCGAATGCGTCCATTGTTTACCTATTGTTCATTCATAGCTGTTGGGCGTCGAGTCTCGAATTACGCGCACGAAATAATTGAAGGAAAGCGCAGGAGGAAGCGCCGCCACCGACGCCGCCGTCGGCTATGACAAATCGCGCAGTCATCGTCGTCGCACAGAAAGTGGCGGGGGAGGAGGCCGGCTTAAGCACTTTCGAATGAAGCGTAAACATCGCGGTGAACGTCGTGGAAAGTTTCATTAGACGACGCTTCCAGCTGTGCCTGCTGACACGAGGCCGTGCAAGGGCTCGAATGGATGAGAAGGGATGGCGGGGGTGGGGGCGGGGGGTGGTAGCCCCCGCTGGTGAGGGTTGGCGCAAGGGCCGTCGCCGCAGCTATGATTTCGCGGCTGCCGAGTGGAATTACACGTGTAATAAAATAACGAGGCCGTATAAAGTGGTGTGCAAAAGTCGCTATACCGCAGAGAAGAGGGTGGCAGTCGGCGATGGGGGATGAGGGAGGGGGTGGGGGAGGGGATGGGGGGAGCATCGAGTGGTTGCGCGCCTCTGTATAAATAGAACCGGGGGGGACAGTCGGGCAAATCCTTGCCCGTTTTTCCATGGCTGCTTACCTGCCACCTCGTAATAACGCAATTTTCATATCAACCCCATGAATAATTCATGCAATTAGAGTGCAGCGTGCCTCCTCCCTCCGTCTTATTTATTTATTTCCTTTAAATCCTGTATGCGTGGTTTTGGTTTATTTTGTTCTGTTCCCTATGCCTCCTATTCGTCCGTCCTTGCTCCGGTAAGAAAAACACGACGGAGTAGTATGGGCGGCTGACGCATCCAGCAAAATATTAGCCCGCTTTTATGGGTCTTCGCGCACGCACGCCTTCACCCCGTTTCCTTGGTCAGGGTAAGGCACACCCCCCGTCCCCCTCCGTCCTCCCCCCCTCCGTCGCCCGCTGTCCGTTCGACTGCAGCTTCCACCCCGTCGCTAAGACGAGTTCCGAGGCTCAAAGGCCATCGTGGATATAGGCGCTCTCAGCTAAAGCAGATCGTGTCGGTCGATACACATCCGGGACGCAGGAAAGAAGGAGACACACACACACAGACAGACAGAGAGAGAGGGAGGGAGGGAGAGATACAGAGTGGCCTCATCGCCTCTCAACAAACGCCTTTATTTTTAGTTTCTCATCTTCGCCCCTTTCGAAGCCGACCTCACCCGTAACTAATGCGCGATGCGGCTTTTCTGATTTTTATCCAAAAGCGATCAATGCTCGCACGCCCTAACGCGATAACCGGGTCTTAACTGTGGTAAGGAAGAGGCGAGCGAGAAAGACGCGAGGGAAGCGGCGGTGCGCACATTCGTTGGTAAAGGAACTCGCGCGCGCGGGTATGTACGGTTTTAGTCTTGGAGCCGGTCCAAGGCGCGCTTGGTTTACGATTGCCGCGATAAAATCCAAGAAAATCGAGAAGGATTGTTCAAAGGCCCGTTTGTAAAACTTTAGTCGAGCGCTTAGCGACGACGCCTGCCTTTAAAGCAGTCCCCCCCATCCCCCCCCGCCCACCGCGCCGCCTTGTTTTCGAGGCAAAAAATGCGCGAGCCCGCGACATCGAAACGGCCATGTCGCCTGACGATGCGCAGAGAGGAAGTGAAGTGGACGTCACGGTGATCGCGAGTCGTGGCGCCTGGCGATCGATAGGGAGGAAGCGTTTCCGCCTGGATTATTCTCGATTCCGGAGCGATGCGTGATTTAACGTACGTGAAGGGGCCCGAGCTCCGGGACCTCCCGTTACGGGCTTGTCCAGGCCAAAAATTGACTTTTTCCACAGGTTGAAGGGGGGGCGGGGGGACCGCTGCCTGTGTGTTGTTTGCCGAACATTTGAAAATTCGGTCCCCACTGTTGGGTTAATTGTTAAAAATGCCTAGCTAGCCAATCAATACTAATATCCGAGTGTGCTCAGCCTAGCGCAACAATGATCATTAAATCACAAGTTATTTATCTCGATGCGATCGTGATAATAATGCTTGTGGGCATGCTCCGCAATTAACGGCGCGTCACTTTATAATTAGCGACGCTGTCGTTAGAGGAAGAAGAAGAAGAGGGCGTCGAATTCCCAGCGCAAAGCATCAAATCGTTTACAATCTTAGGCGGTTTCGTCCGCGTTGTCGAATAACGCAATTTGCGGTCAATTTCCGCGTTCGTGAGCCGCGCTAAGGGCAAAGTTGCCAAAAGAGATAATAAAAGAGATAATGGGGGATGGTTTAATAGTGGTGGAGCGGGCACGCGAGTCGTGTCACTTTGACGACTTTGGGGCCACGTAAATTATGATTTTAATTGTCATAGCCTACCAATGAGCTAACGAGCTAACAACGAACAGTCAAAACTTTTTAACTAAGCATTTATCCGAGATATCATTTGGCATTTGCCCATAATAATGAGTGGCGAGGCTAATTCGTCAGCGCGAATCCCCGCCAAATGTCGCCACCATAGACTGCTGCAAGCCTGGCTTATTCCGCGCTCGACTCTTTGTTTTTCCTTCCGTATAAATAGTTTTGCAGTTGGGAGGCGGTCGAGTGCCGAGGTCATGGAGCTCACGGGGCGTACGAGCCAGCAATAAAGCAACCCAATGTCCTATTCCATTCTCATTGCGAAGTCGCTGCATCCCCGTTTCATTGCCTCGGCCATTGGGAGATGAACGAGGGAACACGAGCGCGTGTGCTCTCGAGAAGAAATCGGAGCGAATCTTTAGGGAGACGGGGAGCTGGAGAGAAGGATCCTTTCTGAAATTCGGCCAGGTCTCCATGGAGCTTTTTCAGCCTCGGGCAGGAAAAGAAGTAGGGAGGGGGAGAGTCGTCGGGCGTGGCGGGCGTGCAAATACGGCTTGATTCGCGCACTCTTGGCCGCCTAATGAAGACAGCTAGCGCGCAAAATAATTGGCCATGCCGGCGATCGCCGAGCTAAATGCCAAGTGGCGCAGGGGGTGGGGGGTAGGGGGTCGATTGCGATCGTCGTCGGGTGCTCGATGCCACCGAGGAGAGACTGCCCCCTGCCGATGGCCCCGTTCCTCTTCAGTTACGAGTCACTACGCCCTGCAGATGCGAGACGATAATAATAACGACGCCGTCCCCGTCCGGCTCTGTTACAGACATACGGCTGCAGCTAAACGAGCAGTTACGATGCCTGGACGTGCGGATGGAGGCGCAGGTGGCGCTCGTCGCCGAGCTGCAGGACTTCTTCAGGAGGCGGGCCGAGCTCGAGCTCGACTACAGCAAGTCCCTCGACAAGATGGCCAAGAGCATACAGATGCGGCACAAGGAGCAGAAGCAAAAGTACGTGCATTAATATCTTGGCCTTTTCATAGCGAGAACGATAGAGTGAGAGAGTGAGAGACATTATTCCTTCCTCATTGCTTTGATTTGTGTTGGGATTAGGCGGGAGCAGTGGCCCCTGTTCTCGTCGTACGCTTGCTGGCAGCAGCTCGTCAACGAGACCAAGTCCCTAAGTCGGGATCACGCGGCCCTCTCCGAGGTCTACAGCACGCACCTCGTGGCACGGCTCAACCAGGTCATGGAGGACGTCCAGCGCATTTACAGGCGCGTTAGTACAGCCAAGTTTTTATTTCTTTTTCCATTGCTCTTCCGGTTTATCTGCCCGAGGCTGTTGCTTGGGCCACGCGCTCGACCCCTCACTCATCGCTTTTTTCCTCTTTCGCAGTGCCGCGAGATCGGCTACGAGACCCACGAGGAGATACTGCGGGTGCTGCATGAGCTCCACACGACGATGAAGACGTATCAGGGCTATCAGGTGGAGTCGCGACAAGCCGAGACGAAGCTGAGGGTCGCCGAGCAGCAGCGCACGAAGCTCGAGGTCGCCAACGCGCCCCCGGAGAAGCTCGCGCGCAGCAAGAAATACAAGCTCATCGAGAAGGAAGTGAACAAGGTGGGTAAGGGGGGAGGCCGAGAGAGAGAGAGAGAGAGGCAGAGGCAGGCTTGTTTATCATCGCTTCCCAAAGCGCTTTTTTTCTTCCTTCGTCGCGATGCGAAGGGGCCGCCAGCAGTGAGAACAAACATTGAGCGCCGAAGGCTGAGAAAGAGTTTGGCCATCTGGTCGTTGAGAGAGAGAGAGCAAAGGGCCTTTTATGCTTTTTTCTCGAACGAAGAAACGCAAAGAGCTTGGGGACGAGGAGCAAGAGAAAAAAATCGGAGCCCATGTGGGCTCTTAAATCTCTCTCCGTTAATCGAGCATGTTTTTCTCTGAAGCGCTCGTGCGCTCGTGTGCGTAACGCGAACGGAAGATGACGGGGAAGGGAAATAAAAAAAAAAGAGGGAAAGGATGAGGACGCGCGATGAAAGCCGAGAGGCACATTCGTATTCGTTTGGGCGCGAGGGCGAGTGCGCGAGTCCATAAACCGAGAGAGCCTCTCTGTCCCTCCGGATTCGATCCCAGTCAGAATAAGCGCTCAAAATATCGTCGCACGCAAGCTCGCGCACATCCACCGCGTTCCTCCCCCCCCCCCTCTCTCCGTCGATACCTTTTTTCCCCTCTCCTCGAAAGCCCGCTCTTTTTTCATCGCGGCTTTCTAATTTCGTCTCTTTCGCCAGAGCCATTTTCCAGCGCGGGCGTGTATTTGGTTTTGCTGCTCCTCGCCAATAAGAAAGCCCATAAAGAAAGCATTTGCCAAGTAGCCCGGCAACGAACGTGTCACGGTTGTTAATCCGAGTGACAACAACAGCGCGGAATATAATTGACCCTCGCGTAATCGGTCGATCGCGATTATGAATGTATCAGCTCACCCCCCCACCCCACCCACGACAACCCTGTTAATGATGCCCGATCGATCGCGCCGCCACCGAGCGGTGCACTTTCTCAGACAATTTTCTTACTTAAACAATGACCGTCCCCTCCTCCTTCGCCCCTCCCCCCACTTCCCACGTCAAATGCCCTCTTGTCGCCGCCCTTTGTGTTTGCCACAGAGGAAAAGCAAGTACACCGAGGCGAAGCTGAAGGCGCTCAAGGCCAGGAACGAATACATCCTCTGCCTCGAGGCTTCCAACACCACTATACACAAATACTTTGTGGACGACCTGTCGGATCTCATTGACGTAAGTCCTCGCTTCATTTTTCCTTTGAGACGCTAATCTTTCGAGACGCTTTTATTAATGTTATAATTATTACCTCCGCTAACAATCTTATTCTTGCCTCGGATTAAGATACGAGGAAAGGTTGACAGTATTATTATTATCAGTAGGTCAATAAGAGAACAATTTCTTTTTTACATTATACGGCAGCAACTCGATCGCTCAGATTAGCCTGAAAAAATAAAGCCATATCTTTATGGATCGTGCGTGGCAGCTCAGATCTTCGGCAATAAATGTATTTATACGAGGCGCATACGTAATTTGCTGTTCCTGCAGCCAATTTGCGCCTCGATAGCCGCACACAACAACAATATTAAAAGCGATTACATCGATTAGGAGATTAGCATTGCGAATCAATGTTCCGCCTCTCTGCTATTCTTAAATGCACATTATTCTAAAAATATTGAATTTCAATATAATGGCATGCATAGAGAATTTGAGCGCTGCCTTTCTTTTAATAGGCAGTCTATTCTTAATTTATATTTATGAACGCAGCACTGCTCTTTAATATTTCCGTGTGACGTCAATTTATAGTCATTTTATTAAAGATAATTTAAACTATGATTTTTCGAGCTCCAATCCTGCGCATGTAATGCGAGTTGTTGACTCGCTCGGCTTCCGTTGCACGTCAGGCTGAATATTTCGCATCGTAGTACCGCAAAACAACAACATCTCATTACGAAGAGCGAAAAGTCACGCTGAAGTAAAAAAAATAATAAGACAATGACAAAGAAGAGCAGCGTTTTAACAGAATCGCGATAGCCACCACGTTTGATTTATTTTTTTTTCCTCCTCGATACAGTGCATGGATTTCGGCTTTCATAATTGCATCGCCCGAGCTTTGCTGATGCACTGCAGTGCCGAAGAGGGAAGGCAGCGCTCACTGCAGTTCGGGGCCGAACAACTGTCCGCCTGCGTTGGTGCTTTAGATTCGAGGGCGGATAAGCAGAGGTTCCTCGAGTCCCATCACGCAGCCTTCATGATCCCGAAGAAGTTCGAGTTCCAGGGGCAGCGTGGGGACGACGTGAGTGCCGCCACAATACGGACGTCGTCGGGTTTGCTATTATGCTCACGGCCCTGATTATTGCTTAGGCCCCGGAATCGGAGCTGCAAAAGGTGCTACACACGGAAATGGAGCAGAGGCTCCAGCAGCTACAGCAGAGGGTCACCTCGCTGCGAACCGAATCCGAGGAAGTGTGGAAGACCCTCGAGACCGCGGAGGCGAGCCTGCTCGAGATGTTTACAGCCAAAGATTACGACTGCTCGAGGTATTTCGGCGATAATGCGATGCCGACGTCGAAGCCACCCGAGACCGTGCAAATTAAGCTTAGAGCCGACCGACAGGAGACGGAGGAGTTTTACCTCACCGTAAGTCCTCCAACGCCCCCCGCCCCCCCGACCACACGCGCTGTGTGTGCGCGCCTAAGCCGTAAATCCCAACCGACACCGCCGGTCTTTCGTTTTATTTCGCAGAAGTTCCGGGAATACCTGCTGGGGACGTCGAGGATAGCGAGATTAGACGCCAAGCAGGAGTACATCAGGCAAAGCTTGTTAGAGGGCTCGAACTCGAGCCCCAATCCATCGATCTCGGCCACCAAGCAGAAGCAAGCTCGCAGAAAACGAATTGGCCGCTTGCAAATGAACGGCCAGCCCAAGCTATTTGGTGGCTCGCTCGAGGAGTACTTGGAGAGCACCAATCAAGAGATACCCTTGATCATGAAGAGCTGCATCAGGGTGATCAACCTCTACGGCTTGCATCACCAGGGCATATTCCGGGTAAGCGGCTCGCAGGTGGAGATCAATAATTTTAGGGAGTGGTTCGAGAGGGGCGAGGATCCCCTCGCCGACATGACCGACGCATCGGACATCAACAGCGTGGGCGGCGTCCTGAAATTGTATTTGAGGGAGCTGAGGGAGCCGATCTTCCCGATAATATACTTTGAGCAGCTTATGGAGCTCGCGCAGTTGGACTCGAAGCAAGACTTCGTCTCCAAGATGAAGGCTGTCATATCGAGTCTTCCGAGGCCGGTGGTCATAGTCATGCGATACCTCTTCGCATTCCTTAATCAGTGAGACAATTTTTCTATCTATTTATCGATAATAATTAGTTAATTCGCCCAACTCACACGCACACGTTTCTCTTCTCCTCTCCCATTATCTCATCGCAGCCTTTCCGAATTCTCCGACGAGAATATGATGGATCCCTACAATTTGGCCATTTGCTTCGGGCCGACATTGGTTCCCGTGCCCGAGGACAAGGACCAAGTACAATATCAGAACCAAGTTAATGAGTTGATTAAGAATATCATCACCCTTTGCGAGGAGATTTTCCCGGACGATATTGGTGGCATCCAGTACGAGAAGTACATTAGTCGAGAGCTCGACGACGTGTAAGTAGATGGTTCCTCGATATTTCGGAAGAACAATTCACTTATCGATGCGTAAGATTCATTGACAGAGCCGCCCCCCTCACCCTTGGTTATGTTGCAGAGACGTGGGAGATTCCCCGACCGATCAGGTGCAAGAAGACATGGACTCGGAAGTTTACCCATCGGAAGACGGTAATATTTAACGTTTTAGCGCTTAAGAGGCGTGTATTTAAGGCGAGAGAGAGAGAGCCTCGTTTAACTCGTTTGGGCGTTTGCCGACAGAATCCGAGAATCTCGAGGCCACGGCACAGTTTGATTTTAACGCGCGTTCCGAAAGAGAGCTGAGCTTCAAGAAGGGCGACACCTTGACCTTATATACGCAAGTGAGCAACGATTGGTGGAGGGGAGCGCTGGCAGGTAGAGAAGGCCTCATCCCCGACAAATACATCATGCTCAAGATAAAGTAAGTTTAAGCTTATCTGCAGGGATGAGAGTATTATTCTCTGTATAATGGAGTGGGCAGCGCTAATGGGAGACCTTTTTTCAGGGACGAAGAGCGAGATAAGGATTTGAAATCGTCGTCGAGCGAGGAGTCAATGAGAAGGCGAGCCTCCAGCTCAGCCGACAGTGTTTTATCGAGTAACAATTCGCCCTTGATGGGACCAAGCAGTAACCAAGTTGTTAACATTTGGCCAGGAGTCGTTGCGTGTGAAATGGCACTCGCCACGAGTAATGCACAATCCGATTGCTCGAGTGCCGGCTCGATCGTGCCAACAGTTGTATCCAATATACCCTGCGTCACCTCCTCGTCACAGCCCATCATAAGCCGTGAGGTATTGGAAACAACAGTTTAAAACGATCCCCTATATATCACACACACACATAACTCCATGAGCCGTTTCGCTTTTGATAACGTTGAGCGTTTATTATAGCCTATTACTCGTTATAGACATACAGGTGCATGGCTACTTTCCGCTAAATATTATTATTATTATCACTACCATTATCGCTACCATGATTATGATTATGATTGTGATTACCTATTACCATTATGATTATGATTATGATTACTACTACTATAACTACTACTACTACTACCACTACCACTACTGCTACTACTACTACTAGTACTACTATTACGATTATTATTATTATTATTGTTATTGTTATTATTGTCATTGTCATTATTATTGTTTATTTTTTTTTTCTCCTTCCTTTTTTTTTTTTTTTTTTTTTTTTTTTTTTTTTTTTTTTTTTTTTTTTTTTTT
>JAPYYT010002984.1:0-16216 GCA_030522565.1 Ceratosolen corneri | reverse complement strand
CGGTATAAACATACGGAACAAAGAAACGTGTAGCCCCAAAGACAAAACGGTCATTGCTAAAAAGATCTCGAAGGAAAGTACATGTGTAAGTACAATTGCCGCCACTTGGCATAGGCTAGTCAAAACAAGACTTCTCGGCTTTCCCGCGCAGTCTGCGTGGCTGACTCGATCGCGGGTAGAAAAAGGCCCGCCTATCGGTACATAAAACAAGAGGGACAAAGAACTCAGTGCACCAATAACAATTACTGTACCGAAGTGCCGATTGCGGAACCAATGGGAAAAATCAAGTCAATTAGTTTCGACGGAGTAGAGTAAAGTCGAGATTTGAACTGTGAGGGCAGTGAGCCACGCCGTCGAATCAGTGTGGTTTTAGTTGTCTTCGAGTGAAGATTTTCAATCTTCAATTACGGATCCCGGCAGAAGCCGAAACAAGGCAACGAAGATTGGTATAAGCAACACCGTAAATCGGTTGAAAGAATCGCACTCCCTCCAGCTGAAGTAAAACGTAGCATTTAGGGAAATTGCTCTTTTCCGCGCGTCAGCGCCTAATTCACGAAGTGCTGCATCCTGCCCACACGCGGCAAGGTCAGGGACCCTTTGGGACTACTCGCGCAGTACGTGAGAACGCAGGGTCAACGTACAATCGAACCTTGCAGCGTAAAAGAGGTTTGTCGCATTCAACTCAGTGTAAACGGGGCTAGGCGGGGCGGCGAATTTTCGAATGCCATTGAATCTCCGTCCAAGCGTTACGGTCATTATTCATTAACACACAATCACACACAACAACAACAATAGAACATTTATTATTAAATAAATAGAAAGAGCACATACACTTGTTTAACGATTTAATCTATCCTACCGCCAATATCTATCCTATTATATCCCCACTTCTTCACACAAGTCACACAAGGTAAAACCTCTATCAATCGGCTGTCGGAACAGGTAAAGCTGAGCTAGGTAGAGGATACCTCAACAGTATTCCTCCATTATAAATTTTCGCTTTAATCGCCTTTTCGTTGTAAACATAGAAATAATTAATGGAGCTATAAAACGGCCTATACGGGAAGGACAAAGGTTTATCGCTTCTGATCATTCAGGCTAACAGATTATATTTTGTTTATCAGTTGTCCTGATTCTTACTTCTTTTTACAGTTCAGGGACTGCAAATACCGATAAGACTTTTTCGCTCTTTATCCTCTTTCCTCCAATTTCATTCTTTAATTACTCTTCACATTTTGCCAAGACTCCTGTTCGAACATTTTCTCGATGTACTTATAATGGCGCCTTGCCAAGTAATATTAAATTAGTGGTAAAGTAGTTTATAACTCGTTATAATTATAAGGTAATTATATGCTCATCCATTCATTTCTTAGTATTATATCTGTTTATAAATAAACGATTATTGTATTGGAATGAATTAGACTTTCCGACTTTTAAGCTATAAGCTTCTTAAGAGATTTCTAGAGATGAACTCTTTAAAAAATATCGATTTAAGAGATTTCTAGAGATGAACTCTTTAAAAAATATCGATTTAAGAGATTTCTAGAGGTGAACTCTTTAAAAAATATCGATTTAAGAGATTTCTAGAGATGAACTCAAAGTATGTTTCACATATATCTATAATAAAGAAGGCGAAAAATCAATGAATTAAATAGTAATAAAGAAAGCAAAAAAATCAGTGAATTAAATAGAAAAATATTATTGTATTTACGAATTTATATCATCTATTAGATTTAATATATTTGAATACCTGCTATCTTTTAATTTATTAATTTTATTTCACTGCCAAGAATTAAATTAAATCTACCTTATTTTACATAAGATTATGCATAAAATTTCACTCGTATTTTTTAATTAATTTTTCATGTTCTAAAATTTGTTTCTAAAGTAAATGTCACCGAATTGCTAGCAAACATTATAATGAAAAACTTTTCTGGGATAACATTTTCGTTAGAATCAAAACAAATAAAAAACAATACTAATGCAACTCTTTTAAGTTCATAATTTAAAAAATGTACGAGAGCATTTTAAATCTTTTTAAAAAAATCTTTTTAAAAAAGCAGCTAAACTAATTATAAAGTATAAACTAAATTTAGATTAATTATAAAGCAGATGAAGTCAGTATTACTTTAAATGAATAAACGACGAAAAATAATATATTTTTTAAAATACACCTATAAATATAAATTATCATAAAGTTATAAAATTGGCTTCTAAAATCAATATATATATATGTATGTGTAAATGAAAGAAAATTACAAATTCAATATGGACTGATTTAGTAATTAAGGTATTACATAAGTTTATAAAAATATATAAATAGATGTGGGATGCGTAATGTGAGTACTAAAGAAAAATAAAGTTTAATTGTAAAAACGTATTGTATGTGAGAGTTAACAATAGAAGTACTGACATGTTACTAAATAAAAAGGGAGTAGAGTAGATAATAGCAAATGTACTTAATATAGAACGTTTGAATCGTTTGAAACGTTAAAATAAAACAAAGTTCTAACTTATACATAATTATAGTAACAAGTACTCTTGAAATTGATTTAAGCACTCAAAAATGTTTTGCACCTATTACATACTCTGAATAATTCCGTATTATAATAGTCTATAAAAAATAAAAGTTTATATAAAATTACCGTATTAAAATTCAAATTTTTATGTAGTTAAAGTAATTCTTTTCAATTTTAGATAGAAAAACTACTTTTAGTACTTACTAATTATTTTATGAATTTTATACAGACAATTATTAAATATTTACTCAATCGAAATATAATATTCAAAGTCATTTTATTCATTTTCTGTATTATATAATAGTGATCATAATTAATGCTAATAGCGAAAAATAAGAGAGATAAATCAGTATTTTTTTTATAGATTTAATATTTAAGATAGTTAATTGAGCTTATTAAAAATATTAATATTTATAATTTAACTTTTATCCATGAGTATATTATAATTGTAAACTTATAAAATTGATCAAATTTTAACAAATGTTCTTTGTCAGTTAACTATATTTATATTTATATATTTAATAACTTTTAATATTTAACTACTTTTAATTATCTCGTGTCTTGAAAATACTCCAATAATTAATAATTTTATATTAATAATTAACTCTAATAATTTTTTTATTTTGTATATAATGTTTGAATATAATAAATGATAACCTGAGAAATATAATATAAAAATTGTAGTACATTTATTTTTGGTTATGATTTTCAAAATTATAATTATTTTGTTTGTAATAGATTATTTTTTTGCAAAAAATGATTAATAGAAAATATTCCTGAAACAAAAAATAGATGATAATTCTTTTATAGTATATAGGTTTTAATTTAAAAAATTCACTAAAACATATCAATAAATACAAATATAAATATTTGATTCTTTTGTCTAATTTATAGTGTTGGAATAGTAAAATTTGGTGTTTGTTTCCTAAAAGAAAGGTTTGCTTACAAATCATTAACTGAATATACAACACTATAATGATTCAAGATAATCTGACCGAACTAACGTACTATTTCCAACACTTACAATATTACAAATTTTACTAGTAAATCTCAGTTGTGATGTTTTGTATTGTATTGATTTTTGGACAAATTACTTACATATTCCGCTATGTAACTTTATAAGATTTTTATCTTTAATTAAGTTTCCTTTAATTTTAGACATTCTATGGTGTTTCTAATTTTATTCAAGAATTTGTGCTTATTTTTAGATTTTGAATTGTTAATTGTAAGTGATTAAATGTGCAGCCTATATATAGGTAGGTTTCTTTTCTAGAATTCTTTGCTATTAAATAAATTTTTATATTAAAATAGGTATAATAATGTTATAATTTAATCGTTTAATCAATTCAAGTTCTTTTATTTTTTATTTAATTCCACGAGACGTAAACGGCCAAGATATGCTTGTAGCATATCTTAATTCAAAATTTTTGGAGTTAGATATGTAGTATGTATTATGGTATATAATTCATAAATAGAATGAAGTAAAAGAAACAGATAAAATGATGAATAATTTGGACTTATATATTTATAAAAATATAATAATTTATGTAATATAATGCATAAATTAGAGATAAAACTATGCGCCATTCAATTAATAAAATAAATATTACAATAACTTTTCTACATTAAAATAAATATTTAATTTTATTAAAAAAATTCATTGAATAGTTTCTTTATAATTATTTTATTTAAATTTTCATTACATACTTAAATACTTGGTGTCAGTTTATATCTCAAAATATTGTAAAAATTTATTTTCTTAATATTAAAATGCAAATTTATAATACTGTTCTTGAATTACAATCTTCTATACATGTAATCAAGAAATTTGTATTATATTAAAATTAGAAAGAGCAAAAAATGCTTTCTAGAAAAAAAATAGAAAATTAATAGTTTTTAATCTTTAATATTAATTTTCATATGTAAACGAGTATAAACATAAAACATTTCGATGAAATTTAGTACAAATAAAAAAAGTAGAGAAAAGTAGATTACTGTTACCAGTAAGTACAATATTTTTGTAAATTGGTAAATATCAGGTTATCTGAAAGCAGATTAATTATTTAAATATAGTCCATGGAATAATTGTTTAATACAGTGTAGTATGTAAATACCAAATAATCTTGAAAATTTCAAGACAACGCTATTTACACGGAAGAGTTTTACTAGAGTAATAAGTACCAATATAAGATCGATAAAAATATTTTTCAGTACTGATTAGGATTATAAATGTATATTTATACGGATCATTGAATATATAATCATGTGAACAAATTTCTATCGTTAACTATTAAAATAAAATTTATATATATTTACAGATAATATATTATAGTGAAAGATAAAAATAAATGTATATAATTATATTTTCTTTAAAAAATTCCTTTAAATAATGATACACTGCAATGAGATTGTAATTTGTAATAAATTTATCAATTTTTTACATTACTACAAACAAATATTACAAACTACCAACTAAAATGAATGTAGGCATATTAAAGATATTTATAATTTATGGTATTTGTATAGATTATTTTAGTAATATATAATATTCAAAATATGTTTATTATTAATATTATTTGTTATTATTGTTTTCAGTTTTATATTATTTTTATTAACATTATTAATACGAAAAATAATAATTATTATATACATATTTATTTTAATTTTTCTTTCGGACTTTATTTATTATTTTTAATGCCAAATAAATAAAGAAACTTATTTTAGTTTTTTATTTTTAGTTTATACTTTTTTAAATTCAATCTCTATTATTTCAATTATAATTGATTGTAAATAACGATTCGATTCATAGAATGTCTATGTTATACTACAACTATAAATTATTATATATTTGCTAATATAGCTTAAGCATTTGTACAATACATACAAATTTTTCTTTTTATTCAGAACAGTTAAAAAATATTCAAATTTAATAAAGAATGAAATATAGTTTACGTAAAATGATTTACACTGCAAATCATTTTAACAATGCTAATCGCTAAATTTTACTTTATACTGTTTAAAAAGTAATAAAATAGTTATTTGAAAATGGTATTTAAAAATAGTTTTAGTTAAAAAACATATTTTGATTTTTTTTATAAGCAATTAAACTGTAAAATTTTTGGAAAACATTAAGTTTCTAAAGAATTTTAATTTCTTTTGGAATTATTTGTATAACTATCCCTTTTTACCAGTCGTTGACTATAATCATAAAATTATTTGTTTATTGAATGAGTCATATTGGAATACATTTCTTTTCAAATTTTTGTGAGTATCACCACCACCTCAAAGCAAACGTCAATATTCTCAATATCAAGCTGTTTTATAGTATAATATTGGAGGCTTAACTATAATATATATTTAAGCAAATTTTTTATAGTTCCCAATTGATATACTACCGATCGTAAATTAAATCGTAATTTAAAATAACATTTACAATAAAATATTTAATATATTAATTATATAAAATTAAACTAGTCTTTAATAATATAAATCAATTTTAAAAATAGTATTTTCCATAAAAGTAAAAAGTAATATCTGCTCTTAGTAATATCTGCAGAATATGAGAAATGAAGTTTGTTTGCTTTTTTTTTATTATGAATACAGGTACATATTTATTATTTTAAACTACTAAATATAAACGAAATTTAAAAAATATGTGATTTCTCAACTGTTTGAATAAAATGCTGACATAGAAATATTGGAAAAATGAAAATCAGTGGGTAAAATTTTGGAGCATAAAATTTGCTCTCACAAGCAATTTTATTCGTTCATATTGAGAGTTTATTTTTCATCGCCAATATAGGTATACAATAAAAGGTGAACGAACGAGTAGCATGACGTATTGCACTTATTGGAACAAGAGTTTTTGATTTTTCTTTACGATTTCACAGAACAGTGATTGCGCTTAATCTCAAGAAAAGTTTTTGAATGCTATTGATACTCTTTGTTTCATATTGAACTCATTCTAGACTAATACTGTTTCCATCTAGCTAACCAGTCTTTATCTATGATTTTTTTGTGTTCATAGTCTATATTTTCTTTTTGCCTGTTTTTATTGTGGAAATGATAAAAGGAGTAAGTGGAGTCAAGATATTTGCCATAGTAGTAGAAATAAATTGACGTAAGTTAGGAGTAAAATTTTAATACACTAATATACTGCTTTAATTTATCTTAATAAATTATATTATAATAAATATATTAAGAGTACACTCTTAAAATAATAAAGTACGAAATATATTGTATTAAGTGATAATTGTTGTATCTAATATTAGAAAAAAAATTTAATTAATCATTTGACAAATATCGTAATATTAAATTATCATCATATTGTAATACTGGAAAACAAAAGAAAATAAAGGCGAATAATAATTAGAGTATATTTAGAGAATAATATATAACTTTTACTATGAAGTATAATAAAACATATAAACATAATTATAAAGAAATATTAAACATTTTAATATTAAATAAATTAACGCTATTAAATAAATAGTATAATATATAATATATAATACTGATACTAATACAATAAAAAATAAATAAAATAATTTTTTACATTATTATTTAAATAATGTTATAAATTATTAATTGAAATCTCATAATAATCTAATATACAGTAAGAAATACATATACTTTAATCTAACCAAAATAATAAATAAAATTTTAAATTAAAATATCAAAATGAAACTAGAATAATATAATAATATTTAGTTTAACTTATTTAACTTACTATATAATAAAAACTAAACTAGACTAAACTAATTTAATTATTTTTTATGTTAATATATATAATTATACTTATTTAAATGTGAAATGTATGGTTAGTTTATTTATATAAGAACTAAATTTTTAAAATAGTAAAAGAACTCCCCAAGAAAATAAAATATTTAAAATTTGTGTCTGTTACACATTTTCAGAAAAGTAAAATATTGAATAATGAAAGAGTGAATGTTATAAAGTAATTCACGATTATTATATGCAAATATAAAGTGTAGCTAAAGATTTTGCTGATTTTCCAGAAAAGCAGATAATCTGCAATCCAACTATGAATTTCGCCAATATCATTAGCTTTTGTCATGTTAAAGTCATATTGGCTTTGACGTATATGCGTACAAGAGCTTCTCATACCTTTAGTCTGGATAATTTAATGAATGCGACAGTACTAATGAGAATGAGATGATCTAGAATTCAATTCCATTAAATTCTAGAGTAGAGATTGAAAATGTAAAATATTAAGTAGAATATGGTGAAAGTATAAACACCCATTAGTTTAAACATATTTCATATTAAAATCAACGATCCTTTTATTATTATTGCGCATTTTAAATTTTAAAAACATCTTTTCTAAATATTTAAATAAACAAGAAATATGAGACATTTTGCTTATAAAAATTATATGAATTATTTTGAAATATACGTGCAAATATATTTTGTATATCCTAAAATAGTAGCGTATATTTTGTAATGGTATTATATAACAAATTGTTATTTAATATATCTTATTTTGCTACTTTTTAATTAAAACATTTAACGCGTCCAATGAAAATTACTGTATATTTCATTTTCAGTTTCTCACTTTTGATCGTAAAATAATTGATTTATAATTATAAAAAATATAATATTTAATTTGAAATTACCTCACACTATTTTGTGTTAAAAAGTATTGATAAACAAAATAACATAATTATTTTTATTAAATTATTTCTTTAGAGATACAAGTATTTTTTATATAAATAATTTCCATTTCACTATTTGTAAAAAATTCAATAGAAAATATAAATTAATTGAAATATCTGTAACTTTGTCATATTTTTTGTGAAATATATATAATATAATAAGTAAAATAGAAAAAGCAACAAAACAACAAAGATAATAAATTCGAAAAATAATCGATCAATATAGATACATATTACAGTTTTAAAGTTGATATAAATTTGAAATAGAGGTTTATCATATTTAGTATTATTACTAGTTTTTGAATTTCATGAAACTACTCTAACTTTAAGAAACTATTAAATGATTATTAAGAAAAATCATTATTCTCATTATTAGTAAATAAATCATTAGTATCATTAATACAAATTTAAAATTATAATGTAATGTTAATAGTAATGTACCTTACATATCTTTTCAATTGTTACAGAAAAATTACATTTTAATACGAAGGTAGATTTGAAATTATCTAAGTAAATTTTTCAAAATACATAACACAAATAGAAATAAAATTGATCTTATTTTTCTTATGACTTAGCTTATGTAGGCACGTGCCATGTTAGTTTTCATTGCAATCTCTATTTTGTTGAAGGAATTATGTGCATTAAACAGTGCTTTTTCATTTCGTTGTAGATTGCAGTAAAATTATGTTACCTTTTCATACAATTTGTATCAGCTTTGAGTAAAAATTGTCAAAATATCAAATCGGATAAAGTATTGAAATAGAAATAAGAAAAAAGATTAATATAAATTTATGAAAAAAATATTGAGATTTTAATATTTGTATGCTTTTAATTTTATAAAAATAATTTAATATTTTTCAACAATGTAATCACATAATAATTAAACTATTTAGATTTAAATGTAGACAGCACAACCAATTATTTATTATTTTACTGTGATGATGTATTATAATGTTAAAATATCATTGCGTGTGTTAATGTTAAAAAACGTTTCAAACAAAATTGGAGGAAAAAGCAATGTGTAGTTTTATTCTATCAGGAACTAAACACAAAGGTACGACTTTTTGTTTAAGTACTGACTCCTATGTATTTCTCTGAATCGCTTTCATATCATATTTGTTTAACGCCATGGCACAATAAAACTCTATCCAAGTGTATGTCAATATAATAAATAGAATGGACCAAATTGAAAATTGTTTCATCGCTCAATTATAATAGATAGTTTTCAATAAAAATATGAATTAATCTTATTTGAAAAATAAATATTCTAAAAATATTCTAAAAATAATTATACGAGAAATATTCAAATTAATTACAGTACATAATATCCTACTTTTTATTCTATGATTCTAGAAACTTGGATAGAATATCGCCAAATATATACTGAATAAAATATCAAAAATAAAATAAATAAAGAATAGCAGTGCCATTTTAGAAGATTATAATCATTCTGTTTTGAAAATAATTTCGTATGTAACGTAAAAGCTTCTGGCCTCAATGAAAGGAGAGGAGAAGTAGATAGTGGAAGAGGAGGGCTGGCTAAGAAAATGTAAAAGTGCAAATTAATGAATAAATATAATCCGTGGTGAATTTATTGATAATAACAAATGAAAAGATAAACGTTAACCAATAAACCAAAGTTCAACAGATGCGCCTTGAAACTAGTCGGACGTGAGTTTCTCCTTTTGATTAGCCTTGAACTTAATTTTCAATATTTATTTAATCTTGCCGAATTTTATTTGGATGATGCTTATTTAAAACTTATTTATTGCAGGTTGAAAATAACCAATCACTTAAATAAAAACTCGTGATTATTGTGATGATTCTTATCTCATATAAGAATCTTTTATTTAAGAAGTTATGAAAAATATGATAAAAGAATGATTTTATTACATATATAATAAACACTGTATCAATTATTTAACTATATCTTGTTGCTCTTGCTTCTTACTAATGGCTTGTTGTTGATTTGGAGAATACTGATCCTTCGCGGTTCTATTTACCATGCAAAGAAGAAAACCGTTGGATGAGGGGTGGAAGTGTCCGCGAAGAAGGAAGCGTCGCCTCATTGTTTCTATGCGTTTGTCCGTGGTTTATTATCGATACATTCTTTTTTTCTATTGTCGCGCCTCCAACTCGACAACGAAGGAGAAAAAGGGGCGGAAAGTTTACGCGATAAATTCGAGGAATTAAAAGTCCGTTGGGAAACGGAAAATTTTATGCAACATTTTCTATCTATATTGATAACACGTTCATTAATATTATTACTAATAATGAGAAACAGAATCTATCCAAATACTTGAAAATTAAAAAATTAATAATAAAATATATTAAAAAATATTAATTTTTTTAATACGATTCATAAATAAGTAGTTATTATGATTGCTATAAAATTGCGTTGAATAAAGATTTTAAAAAGTAAAATCCATTTCATTAGATCTGTCTCTCTGCTTCATTTTAGTTACTTCAATTCTCATTGAATTATGAATAGGATCTCAGGTTAGGATCAGCTTCTACGGATACTACAGCAATAGAGGATTGGGTTGTTAGTATAAATCATGAAGCAATTCCTTGTTGTGACAGCAAGGCACTGTCTACTGTCATGGATAATGTGTGGGAACATAGATAGACAATATCACCTGTATCTATCGATAGAATACACCTTGCGCAACCTATATCCTATTCTTGTTTAATAATTTATGGGCTATATGCAAATATTTATATTTTTCTTATTTTATTGATTTCCTGTACAAAATTCCAATGTATTTCCAGCGTTTATATATTGATATTTACACCTGTTAAATATATTCTTTATGTTGTTGTTATATTATCTATAAATATTTTGGTATGAAATTAAGTTAAGTATTAAATTGAGTATAACATAAAATTATATTTCGTCTTATGATTAAATGTAAAAATTACCTAAAACTATAATAAATAAAGCTAAAAATATTTCAAGAATATTACTATGTACTTGTTATAATATAAATTGTGCATGCACTTCTATACAATACTAATATCAAATATATGAATTATAGTTTAAAAATATATATAAAAATTCAATGTATATATATGTATATTAATATTTTTCATTCATAGATATAAAAATACCTTTATAGTTAAATATTTAGATTTTAATTAATCTATTTAACTTTTTTCTTAAAACTATATTTATAAAAATGTTATTGTTATTAAATTAAATTATTGATTATAGATTAATTTAAATTTAATTATTTGCGTATTTATATTTATAATATATATCAATTAAATCTGTATGTGAAAGTTATTATGAAAAAATAGATTAGTTTAGACTTTTGTTAATTAATATTAACTACTTCGAATGAACAGTTTAAGAGTACTTATATAAAATATTATAATTATTTTATATGGAATCAAACATAGTTTTTTTATACGAAATTTAATATTTTACTTAAGTATTTTATGAAATGAAAAATATAGGATGAATTTTTTTCAATTTTTTACAAATTGAATAATTGATAATTTTTTTAATTAATAATTGATAATCGAATAATTAATAATTGATAATTTGCATTCTATATTCACACAAAAAATTAAGTATTAATTTTAATATTAATTAAATGTTGTTAAAATAATAATATAATGACTAAAGTATAATATTATAATCGGTACTTATAAATGAACATTCACTTACATTGAAACATTGCAATGCACAAGTGAAAGCAAAATAATATATTAAAGTAACTAAATAATATAATTATATATTTATATATATAATTATTTATTCAATTTTGTTTACTATTTTGACTTTCAGTCTTTGAATTTACGAGAGTACTGAAATAAAATCACTATAAAACAGACAAATTTTTTAAATATGTAATATTATTCGTTAGCTCTTGCATGTAATAGATATAAAATATGTGCTCAGATCAATTTCTTATAAATAGCTAACTTCTGTTCCTCTATTTTATTTCCTTTAATCATTGCAAAATGACGATGGAAATTAGTTATTTTAAGTACAATTTAATAAAAATTACAATGTTCTAAAAATTAGTCATTTTGATATTTTACAATATAAAAACAATAGCATTGATTAAAGTCATACTGAAAATACTTACGTTTTATTATTCTTAGATAAATTCTACTGTAATCGCAAATTAAATGTAAACTGTTTCATTTTGTCATTCAATTTAATAATTATTTTTATGGAACTTAAAATATTAAAATATTTATATATTTGTATACTCTAGTACGTATATTCAATTGTGATTTATATATGCATATTTACATTCTTAATAGCTATGCATTTTTTTATTCATAAATATTTATTACTGAATCTGCACTAATAATTGCATACAGTTGTATAATAATAAATATTCAATTGTGAAGAAATGATTTTTCACTTCTTTCTTTTCTTGATGGGGATTTTTCTTTCTCATCTATAAGATTGGAAATTTTCGGTGATTGATTAAGAGCTAATTATTCAGCTGTCATTGGTGCCCTTTAACCATTAGGGTCGACGCCCTTTTAGGCGGTGGAGGCAACAAAGCGGCGGCCGGCTGCGCGTCAGATCGCCAGATCGGCGCGTCAAATCTTGTACTGACGCTTCGGCCCGTGGCGTCGCTTAGTGTTTACACTTTTCAAAATGTGCATCTATTTGGTGTGAAAATAAATCGTACGATGTTTGGCAACTACGCCTGGGTTCTTGGAATGTTTTCTCCGTTGATTTTATAACACGCGCTTTGCAACGGACGTGATGGTCGTACCACCCATCGTCGATCTTTCGAGTGCAATGCTGGGAAAACTCGATCGTTTTAAATCACTGTCAAGGCGAAAATATACCTGAAATATTATCGGAAAATTTGTTGGTTCTTCGGGGACATCTAGCAATTATAAACATAAAAAGTATTCAAAACAAATGTCAAAAGAAATAATATTATTTAGTGACTTTCGAGTTTCTATTCAGTTCTCGAACATTCCCCCCACCATACGCAACGTATTGCTGATCATCCTCAAGGACTGGAACGGGTAATATTGTGAGTTTGCAAATTGGTCTGGTCAAGGTGGTATCTGCAGTTCTTAACGTTACTATCCTCGTAAGGTCATTATCTCCCGGATGTATCACGATTATTCGAGCCAGCGGCCACTTGCACGACACGCTTCGTTCGTCTGCTATCAAAACCAAGGTACCAACCTTGATTAGATAACGTTTGTAATGCCATTTGATATGGATTGATGTTTCTGTAGATAATTCTTTGCCCAGTTGCCTTAAAAGTTAACAAATCCAGTATTGATGGTTCTGGTATTGCAGTGATTAGGCCCCCAATCTAAAAATGGCCTGGTGTCAATGCTGAGACGTCCTCTGAATCATCACTCAATGGTTTCAGTGGACTTGAATTTAAAATTTCCTCGATTTATAATGATAGAGTTGTAAATTTTTCCATTGTTAGTAATATGTTTATCGTGCGTTTCATATGATATTTCACCGATTTAACCACCGCTTTCCATTTGCCTCTCATACACTTGCGGCACTGCAGGGGGATTGGGCTGCCATTTTTGCCTTGCTTCAAACATAACCTATTGATTGGGTCATGTTTTGGAGAACTTTGAAGAAACATCTTCTTCAAGGCTGCCTCGATGAAGGTGGTGCCACAATCCGAGTAAGTGATATTAGGAATACCCCGACATAACGTAAACCTTCTGTAGGCAGCAATGAATGTCTCGGTGGTATAGTCACTGATCACTTCCAGATGCACCGCTGATGTCGAAAAATAAATAAAAATGCACATCCAACACTTTAGCTTTCTGGATCCTCGACCTCTGGATATTTTATAGAAAACTATAGTATATAGATACCCCGCACAGTCGATTCCTGTGTGCGCGAATGGTTTTGACGGAATGACTCGTGCAGCAGGTAATTGGCCCATCATTTGATGAGCATGTATCCCACGCTGTCGAGCACAAATTACGCAGCTCAGGATGTAAGACTTGACAGGAGCTCGCCCTCCAAAGATCCAATATAGTTGTCGAAAATGTGCTAAAGTGATTTGGGTGTATCCATATAATGTTTGAAGATGTGCATCAGCAATTACAAGAGTGGTCAAATGAGATTTTCTAGGTAGGATGACCAGATGCTTGGTATATTCAGGTACATCAGCCTCGCTTCACCTTCCTCCAACTCGAATAATTCTCTCTCCATCTACATAAGCCGACAAACGGCTCATCATGTGTTTCGGAGGGAAGTCTTCTTGCATCTTAAATTGTTGAAGCTCGTCTTGGAGGAATGCAAATTTAGTGGCTTTGTCCCAGATAGTTCTTGCCTTCTCCAAGACACCCTTGTTATTGGCTTTAGTATCGCCTTTTCCTCTCCTTTCTAAAATATCAATACAAAGTACAGTAATTCTTTTTAATTTAAAAATATCAGAAAACTTTTCTATTACAACGAACTAATATTTTGGCTTTGGATCTTGCACAGCGCTCATAAGAGATACATCCTTGCGTGCTTCCTGCATGCAATTCTCATCTTTCTCAATAGGCTGTGCTGGCCAAAGTTCTTTATCATGTATCCACGGGGTGGCCTCTACCATAGTTCGTAATCTCTCAATTTCGTACATGAAAAGCCTCGTGTTGCACAGTCAGCTGTGTTTATTGGACTAGAAACATATCTCCATTCCAAATCAGGGGTAAGTTCCTGAATTAGAGCAACTCTGTTGCCTATAAACTTATTCCATTGATATAGTTTTGCCTTTATCTACAACAAGGTTACCGTTAAGTCTGTCCACATATGAGTTGCTCCTATTTTGATTTTCAATGTGCCTTTTAAGTATTGTATCAACTTTGAGAGCATTGCAGCTGCCATCAATTCCTTCCTTGGTATTATATTTTTTTTCTTTATTGGCGCTATCTTGGTCTTTCAATATATCATTGAAACCATGCACTCATGCTCATGTGTGATAGTCATATATACCACAGCGGCCATAGCCTTGTCGAAAGCATCAGAAAATCCATGCAATTCCACCACTGAATCAGACCATGTATTGACCCATCATGGGATTGAAACACTTGTTATTTTATTCAGATCCTTTCAGATACTGGACCATTTTTTATCTGCTTAGGTGGTAAAGTCGCATCTCATTCATAGTTCTCTTTCCACAACTGCTGCAACAACACCTTTGCCTTGATCACTACAGGGTCTGCAAAACCTAATAGAACAAGAATACGAACAATTCCAGATAATATTTTTCTTTTAGTTATTTTCCTAAAATCATTTTAGTTATCTTTCTTCACCTTTCCAATAATTAAATTTAGCCTTTTGTTCGGAAATCTGTATAATAAACCAACCGTCACATCGGCGCAGTGTAATCTGATCATTGGTGTTTACGATTAGTAGTCCGGTACAGAAAGTAGAAGTCAAAAGAACGTGTATACTCTAAAGAAACAACGGTTATTGCTAGAAAGATCTAGAAGCAAACGTGTAAGTACAATTGCCGCCACTTGGCACAGGCTAGTTAAAACAAGACGACTTCTCGGCTTTCACGCGCAGTCTGCGTGGCTGACTCGACCGCGGGTAGAAAAAGGCCCGCCTATCGGTACATAAAACAAGAGGGATGATGAATTCAGTGCATCAATAATAATTAGTGTAACGAAGTGCCGATCGCGGAACCAATAAGAAAAATCGGATGTGTTAGTTCCGGCAGGGTGGCGAAAAGTCGCAATGGGAATTGTGAGTGCAGGGTAACGCTTTCCGTGGCGTCAATGTCGTTTCGGTTGTCTTTGATTAACGTACAATCTTCACTAAATAGTGGCGACCGCAAGGTAACGCAGATCGAACGCCTCCATGAATGGTTTCGAAGTCGACGCACTCCCTACTGCTGAAGTGAGACACGTTTGTCAACACTGGGTTGACAGTATCAGCATTTCAGCATCAACGTAGGTAATTGGAACGCTGAGACTTTCTCAGCAAGAAACAAAGAGGAAAGCCATTCTCTTCCGCGCATCCGCGTTGGGTCGGAAAGAACGCAGGGTTAATGCACAATTGAACCT
>JAPYYT010002983.1:0-14769 GCA_030522565.1 Ceratosolen corneri | reverse complement strand
TCAAAAGAAAAATGTAATAATCATATTATATAGTGATGTTCGCGATTCCGACAGAATCTCGAGTAGTCACTTAATAATACCTGTTTACTTGAATGTGACTTGCTATGATATTCGTTTATCATATTATGAATATTATTTGTAATTATTCTGTTGGAACGTCTCATATTTCATGATTGCCATACTTTTTTACAGTCCCAATGTTTCCAGCCAAAAGCGCGGTAAACTTATGGACTGCAAAGCGCTGCACAACACAGCCCCCTCTCTCCATCGTATCGGTCTTCACCCCTTACCCCTTACCTTGATGAGGCAACATTTCTTTGCTCAAATATCTCACCAACGTAGGGAAATTCGTCATACCCCCTACCACGCATCCTCGACGACCTAACTAGCCCTGCGGCTATGAAATAAGACCGCAAGCACCCCGAGGCGAGAGGTTTCTCCGATTGCTCTACGTCTTCCAATCCATCTCCGAAGGGTCTCTAGTAATGGTCTTACAGAAGAGCAATTCAACAGCCCAGCGTCAGGTTCTGTACGTAAAGAAGCTGCTCCCAGACGCTGAGCACGCTACTTTAGAAAGCCCGCGATTGAATCCTTCCCATCCTGGACGGAGCTCCCAGGTGCAGCGCAGATGGAACATGCATAAGAGGCAAGTAGCACCGCGGCTTCACGTCTATGCGTAATACATGTACGACTGGGTCCATCGCCACAATCCTCGGCCAGTAAGCCGAATGAACTATAATATTACGCAACGGCTCGTCGATGCGCAACTTACCTGTATTACGAGGCCAGGTAGTCGAAAAGCCTGTAAGACTAAGTGGTGATTCGTCTATGCATAATTAACAAGAATAACGGGGCCGCCGCTATCCCTTTGTTTCGGACAATAAATTTATCTTGTTAACTCACGCCAATACCACGGAATTAAATCAATGCGTGATCAGTGCGGCAGAGCAAGAAAATCATGTACAATAAACGCTGCAAATAGTAGAACGTAGATTCCGCTTATAAACAATCACACCTTGCGTAACGTGTAAATGCGGCAAAGTCAAAGTGTATAAACAATCCACACTTCGCGTATCGTACAGGTGCGGCTCGTACAAATTATTATAAAAACAATAGCATAAGTAACCGTATTAAGAATTGCGCCTTTTTTCCTTTTATTATTTATTGAATAAAATTTAGCTTTTCACCGGCATTATATATGCCCCTTTGGTCTACGATTCTTTTACCCTATCTCAACCCTTCCACTATCTGCTTCTCCCTCACACATTAGTGGGGAGAATTCACACTCGGGTTCGCGCCCGAACAAGTGACGACTCGAGATTCTGTCGGAATCGCAAACAACTATGTTAAACTAGAATTAATCATACACGATGCATATTTTTATTAATAATATAGCGGTATTCAATTTACATCTGAATATTGCGACAGCGAAGAGCATACAGTTCAAATGAAAGACAGAATGTCACAGCATTACATACGACTTCTACTATTTCATTTCTTTTCATGCTGCTATTTTTCCCGTTTCAATGTCTGGCTCTACCCCATAACACCTTGAAGAGTGTTCACATTCGACCTACTTTCTGAACAATATTATTAAAATCTATACTATTTTTAAATATTTTATATCAAATTCAACTAATATTGTATTTTTTCAAGTGGATTATACCAAGTTTATTATAACTTGTTTTTTTGCAAATGTTAATCTGTTTTAAATTTAATTTAAACAAATTAGTTTATTATTTAGTTGAATTAATAATGTTAAAGATTTCATGAAATCACAAGTATCATTTTATTTTTTAATTCTAATTTTAAGCTATAATTTAATAATGCGCGTAACATTTCAACCAATGACGTATGACTATTCAACGTGTGAGTGAACTTCAGCATACGTATTTCTCTTAAGTCGCACTTGATAATACATTTAACTTTTTAATCCCTTAATAATTTACATTTAGTTGTTGCGTTAATATAATTCTATTTGAAACGAAATTTGTCAAATTTATAGTATTTAAAATATACTCTTTTAAAATTGCATCAATAATTTCCCTTTATATTTTCAATAAAATGTTAAACAAAACTTACAACGTTGTACTTAAGTTTATTTTATAACAATAAGGTATATGTATACGTGTGGCAAATGTATCTTATTAATTATATTTACAATTTATTTGAAATTATTTGAGAAATGACATGTGAAAAAACTCAGTTATATTAGACGACGCATTCGGTCGATACGGACACAAGTTTTAATTAACACAAATTTGTGTTACAAATAAAGAAAAATTTTAAGAAATTTATAAATTATACATGTTCCAATTTCCTTTCTTTTTCTTTTTTAAATCTGTGCGGACTTCAATTGTAGCACATACTACATTCGTTTAATTGTTTGCAAACGCTTCTGAATCTTACACGAAACAAAGAGTTAAAAGTAGAAATTTATCTAACATCAGAAAGAACAAATACAAAGATACCTTCAAAATTTACAAAATGGATAAAAAAACACAGAATATTCTTGAACTCCGTGATAAATTTTTTAATAAACTGGAAGACGAAGGACCACCTAATTCGCGTAAGAATAATACAACGATACATCCTTTTATAACCAGATTTTAAAGATTGCTGAATTTTTTTATTTTTATTTAATTGAGTAAAAAAAAATATATAATTTAAAGTTATCACTAGACTCCTATTAAATTATATATGAGTAGATACATAATTGATTCCTTTTTATAGAACTGTTATAAAAAGTAAAATTTGTTTGTTACGAAATAAATTATAGAAGTTTTTTTAAATGTGTTTAGGCATTGAAAATATTTTAAAAATTTAAATAAATTTGCATAAAAATATATACTATTTTCTTTTCTATAACAAAAATTAATTTTTTTATAAACTTGAATTTTTACTTTATTTATAATTTAAAAATAATACAGATCATTCATAATTAAAGAATAATAATTATTTTAAGATTTTCAAGATAATCAAATGAATATAATAAAACAATCTATTTTTTTTATTTTTTATTTTATAATATTTATTTTGAATAACTAAAAAAATGTCAATTAATATTTATTTCATTTAATTTAATATACAAATTATATTTATTAGGTTTAATTTTTGTTTAAACTTGAAAAAATTTTTAATTAAATCTAATATTTCAATAGTAAAATCCTGTTAAATATATCAAATATTATTAGTTTATTATATATACTGATTATATATATAAATTATTACATTAATATTTTTCTTTCTAGGACATTTTCATTCTGCAGATATTGATAAAATTAAGTTTGCTGATAAATGGTTACAACGATTTTTGGAACACAATGAATTTAATGTTCAAGAAGCATTAAAAATGTTATGGGATACTTGTGAGTGGAGAAAAAATTTTGGTACTAATGGTAAATGTATAATAAATTTGTAATAAATTATTTTTAATGAAACTAAAAGAAATGATAAAAAATTACTAAAAGGTAAAAAATTACTGTTTCTCTTATTACCATTTTAAATAACTAAATATATAAAATATTTTTATTTATAAGTAAGCGGATAAAAATAATGTCTTCATTTTTTCAGATATTACTGAAAATAATGTTAGAAAGGAATATTTAGAAGCTGGAATCTGCTTTGTTTTTGGAAAAGATAAAGATGGGAAAAGACTTTTCATCGTTAAATCAAAATTACATACAAAAAATGCAAGAGATTTTTTAGAATTACAAAAATGTATTGTTTATTGGTTTGAAAGACTAGAAAGGTATTAAAATGATTAATTTTCAAAAATACTATACCAAAGGCATATTAAAATGATTTAATTTTTATAGAGAAGGAAATGGAGATCAAATATCATTATTTTTTGATATGGTTGATGCAGGAATGTCAAATTTAGATATGGATCTAACAAGATTTTTAATAGGTTTATTTAAAAATTATTACCCAAATTTTTTAAATTATATTATTATACTTGAAATGCCATGGGCACTTAATGCTGCATTTAGTATAATTAAATCCTGGTTGCCTCCTAAAGCAATTCCAAAAATAAAATTTGTGAAAAAATCTACATTAAAAGATTTTATTGAACCTAAATCAGCAATAAAATATTGGGGAGATAAAAATGATTATACTTTTTTATTTGTCAGTGAATCAGAATCTACTAATGTTTCCAATGAAAAGCCAGAAAATAAAAAGGTATTTTTATATTATAATTTATATTTAAATTGTTGTAATCATCATTGTTATTTATTGTTTTATGTACGATTTTATTAAAATAGTATATATATACAATTTTTTAATTAAGGTACGTTTTACTGGAAATTCATGTTCAGCTGATATGTTTGTTACTAATTTTGGAGATAAAACAAAAACTGAAGATGACAGTAAGATTTAAAAGTAATTATGTTTTTTAAAAATTGATTTATGAATTATGAAATTTTTTTGTTTTCAGTTTTAATTATAGAGCCTAATATATTAACATTTAGTAAACATGGTACTGAAGTTATTGGAACAATATCATTAACAAATACAACGACCGAACAAAATTTGTCCTATAAAGTTAGTATTAAATAAGATTTTACTTATTTTCATTGTAATTAGTAAAATTTTTTTTTTAATTTAGATAAAAACTACTTCTCGAGATAAATTTAAGGTGCGTCCAAGTACAGGAATTTTATTGGCAACTCAAAAAACCACTGTGACAATTACATTACAAACTAATTGTAGTTCTCAAAGCGTCTTAGGAAATGATAGATTTCTTATTATGTGTCTTCCTATTGAAAATACAAACATTTTAGCTACAGAATTAGTTGATTTTTGGAAGGTACTTTAATTCAAATTATTTTAGTATTAATTATAAATAACTTGATTATAAAAGTAATAATAATAATAATAATATTTTTACAAGACGAATGAATCAACTGCAAAGCAATACAGATTAATCTGTCGTGACGGAAATGAAAATTTATATGATCATAAATCAAATATGTTCTATTATGGCAATGGTTCTAGTGCTAAAACGTCAATTAACTCATTATTCTCAATGGTTAGTTTAAAATTTTAAATTTTAAGATTTAAAAATTTCAAGATTATATTATCAATGTAATTAATATTTCTTTCATAACATGAATACAAACTAAAATATTCTTAAATTATATTTATAAATTTTGTTTTTTAATTCTTATTGTATAAATTTAAATAAATATTAATTATTTACAAAGTTATCTCAATTACAGTAAACAATAGGTCTTTACTTTATTTTACGCAAAAATGATTTGGAAGTGATTTGTATAAGAAAGGTAAATTTGTCTAATTCATATAGCCCTTCTCCTGCCATTTTTTAAAGAGTCCTAGAAATATGATTTTGGTAACATATTTTTTTTCTCAAAAAAAAGAAGATTGCAATTATTTAGAAAGATTTATATATATATTAACAAATAATATAATTGATTGTATTTAAATTTTTCTAAGGTGGTTTTGAAGATTTCAACAAATTTATAACTGAATAGCTTATAAGATGGTGTTCCAAACTAGTATACTTAACTTATATTTATCTTTTATATTTCATTTCATAAATTCAAATTTTTTATAGTGTACCATTTTGAGAAATAAGGGAAATTTTACTTTTACGGAGATTACTAACGGTATAAGATTAAAAATGGTAAAATAATTAAATATTAACAAGATACTTCAAAATTAATTTAAAATAAAAAATATTACTAATTTATTTTAAAGTAAACAAAATTAATAGTTTTAATAATAAAACTATAGTAAATATGTATAATTGTAATAAAAATTTCGAAATATTGATTATACTATAACTGATATTATTTTAAAGGATTTTATATAGTTTATTTGAGTATTAAATAAAAACTATTTATACATACATTCCTGCTATGGTACGTATAATCCAAATAATATATTTATTAACAAGTATATTTGTCTAATAAACATTAGTATATACTCTGTTGGATAACATACCGTAATTAATAATTATTGAATTATCTGGAAATAAAAATTTTGTTAAATAATAACGTTACGATTAATAATTGAATTATTTATTAAAAGTAAATTATTTTAACACTATCAACAAAGATATATTTTTTTGACTAAAGATGGATTTCTGCAAAGTATTTATATTCAAAGATAAAACAGATACGGTCTATAGAATAAACTTATTGGTGAAAAGAATGTAAAAAATTAGACAATTTTTATCTTATATTTGATTAATTAATAGAATAAAAATTTTTTTTCTACTTTTCATTGAATTTTATTAATTACATTTATTAATTTTATATGATTTTATAAATTTAGAATTATTTTAAAAATTCTAAATTAATAAACAAAATAAAAAACGTAAATTGTACGCTAGCCGAATGCTTAATACTCAAGCATAGATTATTTGTTTTCTTACTCAATTATTATTATTAGTATTATTACTCGACATACCAATTATTTAAAAATTGTAATAAATATTATTATTAAAAATAAAAGTATTATAAATTCAAATTTTTTTAAGCATTTATTACTACAGAAAATCTAGGAAATATTTTTAAAAAATGTTATTGATAATTTATAAGATGAAATATATAATTTGAAAAATATAATTATTTTTATGCACGGTACACTATTGAAAAATTGAGTTTTCAAAATAAATTATACAAAATAAAAATTTATAAAAAGTGACAAATGTTATTGTTTAGTTTGTTATTTCATTTTTAACTTTTTGAAATTGTTAGAACTTTATAGGTGTTCTTATGATTTAATTATGCATATTCAGTATTGAATATTTAATAAAAAATTTTTATTTATACAAATTTTTCTATATAAATTCCATTGTTCTTTTTGGAAAAAAAATACGTTATAAAAGTTGTTTTGCATCCTCTTGTAAAGCAATCAATGAAGGAAGAAAAGGATAAAATAAAACATACTTTTTTTGACAATTATTTCTATTTAGTATTCTACAAAAAGTTAAGTAAGAGATATTTTTCAATTTTAATTGAAAAAAGTAGCTTATATTATTAAAAAACAAAATTATTGATTAATAATCTTGATTGTATTTAAATAACTGTATTATTTATTATATATAATTACCAAAGGAAAAACATTAAATTATGATTTATTTAATAAATATTAATATTGAAATATAATTTTGAATTATATCGTTATTTTAAAGTGAATAAAATAGTAAAGTAATCTTATTAAAACATATTCACTTCAAATATTTTATAATTAGTATATTATTGTGTATGAAATAATATCAAATATTTTATTCATGAAATTTTGTACAGTTTAAAAATAATTATTTATTGAATATTAATTTAAAAATATATTTTTATTTTATAGATCTCTCAAATAGAAGAAAGACATATAAGCCTTCAAAAAGATATTACCTTATTAAAATATTTTTTGTTAATCTCTATAACTGCAATACTTACACTTCTATTTTGGATTATTTTTGCTTTTAATATAAATTGTCACAATTCTATAAAAGAAGATACTTGCCCTACAGTCAATAAAATTTTAGTGAAACATGATGAAGTTTAGTTTTAGAAAGATTGGAATCAAAATAAATAAATTCAAGTTTTTCAAGAAATTTTCTTAATTTTTAAACTTTCTTTTTCTTCAAGTTATTTTATTTTCAAATACAATCAGCAAAATAACAAACTAATTTTATATTTTTTAACTATTATTAATTAATTTTCTAAATTGATTGTAAGACTAAATGAAATAATATAAGTAATAATATTTTTTATAAAATATTTAAAATATGAACAACATTTATTTAATATATTATAATTATGAAAAAATGTAATCAATATATAAAATCAATATTCATTTGATAACTTTACTTGTAGCTTCTGAATTGAAATTAAATTAATTATAATAAAATTTATGTACTAATGCACTATTTAAAAATATAAAATTCAAATTACTAGTTCAGTTTTTACTGAAATATGTTTTTGTCCATAATTTAACTGTTACTTTATGATAGATCAATGAATATGATATATGTGTAAAAATTCCTTTTTGATTAAAAATGAATAAAAATAGAAATAGATTAATTATATCACACTATTTTTATAAATGGTTAATTATAGTGTTTGTGCTGTTCAAAATATTAATATTAAATTAATAATTTAATATATGAATAATTCACATTTACCGTAGATTTTTTTAAGACAACTAGAGATTTCTAATATGTATAATAATATTTATAAAAATAAACTTCATATAGGCCAGCAATTAAAATTATAATAAAAATGAAAAATTAATGATTTGATGCTATATTTGCCATGTATTCTATAATAAAAATGTAGATACTTTATAAATTTTTCTAAATTTGTTACCAAAACTTAAAAGAAAATAAAGATAAATATATTTTAATTAATATGATAATTTAAAATAAATGTAATAAAATAAGATTATATTTAAATTATATTATTATTATTATTAATATAACATTGTATTATTAAATAGTATTATTATTAACATAATAATACTGTCATAATACATTATAAAACAAAATAATTTCTTTTATATATTTTAATAATTTTTTTAATTAATACAATTCATTTATATAAACAGTAGGTAATTAATAAAAATTTCTTTTTTAATTATAAAATACAAATAGATACTGTTTATAAATTTATTTTGGAACGCTTTTAAATATTACAATTTATATAACAATGTTCATATATAAGTATAAAAGTAATTTGTTAAAATTTTTTTAAGGTATAATTCGTTTTGGATCACGAGGAAACATGGAAACCTTTCGAATATTATCTAAACCAAGATATAACATTACAACTCGTTCCATTCCAATTCCTCCACCTGCATGAGGTGGGCAACCATATCTGAATGCATCAATATATGCTTTAATTTTATTTATATCTATACTGTGTTGCTTTGCTCTTTCTGTCAAAAAATCGGGATCATGAATTCTTTGTGCTCCAGATATAATTTCTTCTCCACGCATAAACATATCATAAGAATTCGAATATTTTGGATTTGTAGGATCTGGCATTGTATAAAAAGGCCTGACAGCTAAAGGATATTTATCCAAAATATAAAAATCTGTATCATATTTTGATTTAACAATTTTACCCAATAATTTTTCATTAGATGTAGATAAATCTTCTTCATCTTCCATTTCTATACCAGCTTCCCTTAATAATGTAATAGCCTGTGAAAATTTAAGTTTTATTGGAGGATCTATAAATTTGAATGGTTCAACTTTATATTGCTGATTGATAATATTGATTTCAATATTATAAAAGTTTTGAAGACCTTTAAACAAATCAGTAAATAATTGTCCGATGATGTTCATTACCTCATGATAATGATATTTAAAAGACATTTCTAAATCTAGGCCAACAAATTCTGTTAAATGTCTATGTGTATTAGAATCTTCTGCTCTAAAAACAGCTCCAATCGTGAAGACTTTTTCAAAATCAGCAGCAATAGCCATTTGCTTATAAAGCTGTGGTGATTGTGCCAGATATGCAGAATTTTTAAAATAAGATACAGTGAAAACATTGGCTCCACCTTCACTAGCAGCAGATATAATTTTTGGAGTATGGATTTCAACAAATCCTTTATCTGTTAAAATATCTCTGAATAATTTACAAACACCTGCTTCTAGTTTAAAAATTGCTTGATTTGTAGATGTTCTGAGATCTAAAATTCTATTATCTAGTCTTGTATCTTGATTTACTTTAATATTTAAGTTTAAAGGATCATTATTAGTAATAGATCTACCAGCATCTTCAATTTGTAATGGTAATTGTGCCTCAGATGCACTGATGACAAAAAATTGTTGTATATGTATTTCTACATATTTTTGAGTACATGATTCTATACGATTTATAACTTTTTTAACATTTGCTTCAATATCAATTATGGACTCTTTTGTAACGGCTGATATAAATTTCACCATTTTTTGACTAACTTTTTCATTGACAGCAACCACACCTTGAATAGAATGTAACCGTTGACGTATAACAATAAAACATTGTTTTCCTTTAGCTCGACTTGTATGTAATCTACCTCTAATCCATACGATTTTATCCAAATAATCTATATTCAAATCCTGAATAGGCACAAATTCTCGATCTTTATAAGTATTATTACTCTGTATCATTTTAATATTACCATATTTTCCTTTTGACAAATCTTCTTGATCAGTAAAAGTTTCATTTTTAACTACTTTTTGTTTAATTTGTTTACTCTCTTGTTTCTTTTTTTTTTTTAAAGCTTTCATTGAAATGTTCTCTTTTGGAATTAATAGTATTTTGCTTTTCTCTGCCATTATCTACAAATTTGAACCATTATAAAAAACTTATATATTATAATTACGTTTGATAAAATGTTTCTCAAGAATAAAGAATTATTAGACTTTAAAAAAATACAAGTATAATTATTATTTATAATTATATAAAATATTTTCTAACCTATTAAACTATAAATTCTGGTAAAAATAAATGTGCCACTATATATTTATTTAATATTTGCTCTCGTTTTTAAAATTAAGGTTAGTTAAGTTATGAACGAATTATATTCCACGCCGAGCAAACTTACAAAAGTATAAATTATTAAAAACAATTACATACAGTTTAAGTTTAATTTTTACAAAAAAAGTAAATATATAAAATGTTTTAATATAAAAATCTTGTATTAAATCTTTTCTATAAATTTGAGTTTTTAAATATACACATTCCCAATTTAATTTACAATAATATTTTAAGATATATTAATCTAATTATTAGGTATTTTCAATTAAAGTTTAGTAATTTTTTAATTCATTCATAATACAAGACTAATAATGATTTAAAAAAATATCAAGTTAAAACAAAAAATATTTATTATATAAATTAATTATAAAAACATAAATTAATAATATTAATCTGTATCAATGTGAATACCTAATTTTTTTAATTGATAAACGATTTATTTATTTAATAATTTTAATAAATGGAATATTCAATTTTATAATTTTTATATAATTCATCTTTACGCAGATTAATGAGTACTAAACAGAATTACATTAAAATGTACGTTATTACATTTATTAACATATTCAGCTTTAGATGAAAAAATACATTATATATATATATATTTTTTTTTTATTAAATAATATAATAAAATACTGATGCAAATAACATAAAAATTAGTCCACTACTTCATTTACTTTATCCGCTAATATTACTAGACTTAATTATCTTTGATTCCATTCTAAAAGAATTATTTTCTTTTGTATCAACCTTATTTTATAAAAGAAAATTTCATCATTAACTTCAAGATATTTTTCCTTAAAATTATATAAAAATATTAATTTTTTTTTTTAATTCAAAGCTTATAAAATTTGAATGGGTTTTAAGTAAGACAAAGAAGATAGTAAACGCAAAAGCAAGGTTAGCAATACTTTATTATATCTTTTATTCTTTTCTTCTAACATAATTAAGTATCATTAAAGATAGTATAATTGTTTAAATATAAATGAATTATTTAATGGTTAACATACTAATGAGCTGCCAAAAATATATAGCTATTTTGAATGATCTTGGATACAAATTTTTTATTTTTTATATAATTATAATAATTTTTGTAGCCATTTGTAAATATAGAAAACTATAAAACTATATGTTTTATTAATAAAAAATGTAAAGGACTTTAAATTTTATTAAGCCAAATCATTAAATTGATATTTATTTTTAAATATAAATTTTGCAGAATATATTATTTGTTTAAAGTATGTTTAAAGTTAAATAAGTTTTGAAGAATTTAAATATTTATATTAAAAAATGTAATTAACGTACTATTTATTTATTATAAGATGGAAAATGAAGTAGAAAAGAAAAATTTGTGATAAAGCAGATTTTTTTATTTAAAATGTAGTGATTAGAATAGGAAAAACTGAAATACAACTTAAAAGAAAGAATATTACCAAAATTATATAAATTATAATAAAAATACTTTGATGAAATATGTGCCTTTCATTTAAAAAAATCATTTCTTATCGATTATTTAAAATTATATTTTATTTTATGTATACATAATTATTTTATATTCAATATATTAAATTTTTTATATAATTATATTATTTTTTATATTGAAATTTGGAATTTTGGAAGTATAATTTGTTTTAAATAAGAAAATATATGAAGAACTATTGTTCGGGAATTAAGCCCGAGGAAACACTCTCCCTGGTGGTGGGAGGGAGAGGCGGATAGTGGAGAAAGAGAGATAACACGGTAGAATGAAACAGAGGCAACTTGGCGTGGCTTATGCAAGCATGGACTTGTTGTGTCCCCTTGGATCAACAGGGTTTACCTGTTGTTATAGTGTGAGCTCATTGGATGATTCCACTCGTGCTTGTTCGCGCCCTTCCTTGGTTATCGTGAATGTGTATTGGCGACCAGCTTTGGTCGCACTCGATTTTTAGCACAGTCCAGAACTCGTTGCTTCCCTCACAGTGCTTTCCTTAACCTTGATACCTTGTGTGCACTGATCGAGGAGAAGCTCTTCACTAATCACAACTTTGTATTGAGAGATCACTGGTCAAAGAATCGATGCTGTCATACTAAAGACCAAGCGGAATCTGCCGCGGCGCCTGAAGCCGCGGTACTTAAACTCTTAACGCCTCTCTTTGCGGGGGGGTTTTCTCGCACATCTATGAGAGTTGGTATTTTCGGTGGTTGGTTGACAACTAATTCTTCAGTTGTCATTGGTGCCCTTTGACCGATAGTGTAAACGCCCCCTTTGGCGGTGAAGGTATCAAAGCCGCAGTCGCGCGCTCGGCTTCGCGCCGACTTGGCGCAATGTTTCGGAGCACGGGATCGGCGCGTAACCTTATCCCGATGTCTCGGCCCGTGACATCATTTGATTTACACTATTCGAAAATATGCATCTATACTGTGAAAAACAGCTCGTACGATATTTGGCTGCTGGGCGTTAATTCCTGGAAGTTAATTAATCGACGACCTTTCGAGTATAATGCAAGGATAACTCGACCGTTTCAAATCTGTTTACTCAAAATATATACACATGAAATATTATTTCAAAATTCGTTTCTCTTTGAGGACATCTGGCAATCATAATTATAAAAATCATTCAAAGCAAAAAGTAAAGAAACATTATTGTTTAGGGGTCCTCCTTTTTCTATTCAGTTCTCGAACATTCCCCCCGCCATCCGCAACGTGTTGCTGATCCTTATCAAGCACTGAAACGTAATATTGTTAATTTACATATTGGTCTTGTCAACGTGGTGTCAGCTGTTTTCAATATCACTATCCTAGTGAGATCATCAGCTCCTGGATGTATTGCAATCACTCGAGCGAATGGCCACTTGCATGGCGCGCATCGTTCGTCTGCCATTAAAACCAAGGTACCAACGTTGATGTCGTAACTTTTATGATGCCATTTAGATATTGATTGATGTCGCTGCAGATAATACCTAGTCCAGTTGTCCCAAAATCGTTGGACTCGCTGTTGGGTGAATTGCCAGCGAGAAAGCCTTGTAGATGACAAATCCAGCAATGATGGTTCTGGTATTGCAGTGATCGGGGCCCCAATATGAAAATGGCCTGATGTTAGTGCCGAGACGTCCTCTGGATCATCCGTCATTGGTTCCAGTGGACGAGAATTTAGAATTAATTCGATTTGAAAAAGCAGAGTTGTAAACTCTTCCATTGTCAATAATGGGTCCTTTATCGTACGCTTCAGATGAAATTTCACTGATTTCACCACAGCCTCCCATTTTCCTCCGATATGTGGCGCTGCAGAGGGATTGAACTGCCATTTTGTTCCTTGCTTCAAACCTGTTGATTCTTCATAAACTTATTGACCTTCATAACCTATTGATTAGATCGTGTTTTGGAGAACTCTGTAGAAACATCTTCTTCAAAACTGCTTCAGCCCCAATGAAAGTAGTGCCGCAGTCCGAGTAAATGGTATTCGGAATACCCCGGCGTGTTGTGAATCTTCTGTAGGCAGCAATGAATGCCTCGCTAGTGTAGTCGCTGACCACCTCCAGATGCCCTGCTGATGTCGAAAAACAAACAAAAATACACATTCAACACTTTAGCTTTTTATATCATCGACCTCTGGATGTTTACAGAAGACTGGCCCCGCGTGGTCGATTCGTGTGTGCGCGAATGGATTTGAAGGTGTGACTCGAGCAGCAGGTAGTTATAGTTGGAGTAGTTATGGTTATAGTTATAGTTATATTATATAGTTATAGTTATAGTTATAGTTATATTATATAGTTATAGTTATAGTTATAGTTATATTATATAGTTATATTTATAGATATATTTATGTAGTTATAGTTATAGTTATAGTTAAATTATATAGTTATAGTTATAGTTATAGTTATAGTAATAGTTATAGTTTTATTTATTATAGTTATAGTTGGCCCATCATTTGATGAGCACGGATCCCACGCTGCCGAGCATAAACTACGCACCTCAGGATGTACGACTTGATAGGAGCTCGCCCTCCAAGAATCCAATATCGTTATCGGATGTGTGCTAAAGTGATTTGAGTGCCTCCATGTAATGTTTGAAGATGTGCATCAGCAATTACCAGTGTGGTCAGGTGCGATTCCCTGGGGAGAATGACAGGATGTTTCGTATACTCAGGAACCTCAGCCTCACTTAATCTTCTTCCAACTCGGATGATTCCTTTTCCGTCCACATAAGCCCCTAGTCGGCTCATTATATGTTTGGAGGGAAATTCTTCCTTTCTTTTGAATTGTTGCAGATCCTGCTTGAGGAATGTAGA
>JAPYYT010002982.1:0-14781 GCA_030522565.1 Ceratosolen corneri | reverse complement strand
CCACCACCACCACCACCACCACCGCCGCAACCAGTCCCTTAACGACAAATTTCTCGGCCCCTTTCTCTCAGCCAACTCTCTCCCCTCATTATTGCTGCTAATGTTACACGCACCGACCGACTCGAGTGCCGATAAATACGTAATATACGATTATAAACATTTCGAGGAGAGGGCTTCGAGTGCCCACTACGGATCCTTTAACCGACGCCTCGCGTGGAAAGGGAAAGACATTTTACAACCCACCTCTATTACCAACTACTTATGTAAACTTATTTATTCCATAAGGAGAGTGCCGTTACGGCGCGCATCGATACTCGCAGCATCGTCGACGAGAGAGAGAGAAAAGAAAGAAAAAGGTAAGGAAAGAAGCTTATTTTTACACGATGGCGAATCTATGAAAGTTATTTGCCACTTTGCAATGTTAAATGGCGCTTAAATTGGTCGGCTCTACTTCCCTCCCCTCAACTCTCCCGCAATATTACTTTCCTCGAGATCTCATTTATATCAAAACATTATTGCTTCAAGTGCCCGATAAGATCTTCCCGCAACGGAGCCTCGAATTAAAGCGATAAAGTTTTGCAATGAAAAATCCAAGTGTCATTCATTACAATAATTAATAAATTCTCTACAATTATATCATTGCTCGGCAAATAATTTCGACACACTGTAATACCCAAGCGTGTACAATAATTTATAAACAAAGCATATTATTATGATTAGCGCGCGCGCGCGCACGCATACATTGCCCAGATTATAAGATTATTCAAAGTTTAACAAATATTGTTGAAATGAGCTTACTGCTTGGGCCGGGAAAAATTCGCCCGGAAACGAACGTCTTTATCGTGAGACTCGAATAATGTGATAATGCAGTGTTGTGAAAATGTTGTAAAGGCGACGAAAAATGCGAGGAAGAAGAAGAGAAAGAGACAGTTGGTAAAGCGCAGGCAATAGAGCTATTTAATTGTTCGATGGAGCTCATCGCTTTCTAATCGACAGACAGTATCCGACAATTGGCCGATTAATTATTCAGCTTGAGCGAAAGCAGCTTTGCCTGCCTCCAAAACTATATCGCAGCCCAGACTTTCATATTCGGTGTTGAGAAGCTCGGTTGACGTGCCATTATGAGATTCATGCATTTCCAGGGCGTCCAAGTAAAAATATCCGCTAGAGGCTAGAAGCGGCGGAGGATAGATCATCGTCGCGGCAACCGCTCGACGGCCTGGAATCTCATCAGGGACGGCCCAAGTCGACTTTACCTCCGTAAAAAGCCAAGCGAAACCTTTCCACAATTGTGCCGGTTGGAGTTGAATTGAAACCGATCGCGCCTACAATTACCGGCCCGTTACGAGCGCCACCCAAACTCCTTCCAGAAGCTTTTATCGCAACACACTTTTGAGGCTCCCCGTTGCGAGGATGGGGGCTGGTAATAACTACTACTACACCCCCCCCCCTCACCAGCACCCGTGACCAATCGCGAATGCGCGTCAACGCCGCGAAAAAGAAGCGCCCAGACCACGCTCGCTAAGAAAAATTATCTATTTTCATCTGGCGGCAGATGCGGACGGGGGCAGCACGTGCCCGCACACACCACCACCGAGGAAGATGAACCGCGGAACGAACGGCTGATTTAGAGGCGAGAGCCCGTGATTTACGGCCCCCCCTCCCCTCCCCCATCCACACGCCGCCACTCGCTCTCTCTCTCGCTCTCGCTCTCTCTCTCCCATCGTCCTCCAACTCCTCGAGTCGAGGAGTGCTGCTCCTCGCAAACGACGCGCGACCACTCCCACCGACTCTAGAATTCATCGGACGCCTTCTTTACTCGCGAGACTCGCCTCCACGCCGAATCTGCAAAGTTTATCATACGCTTAACCATCGGCCGTTCCATTCGATGTACGTGTCTCTCTCGCTCGCTCTCTCTCTAGGCAGCCACGAGCTAGGAAGGAGCCGCGTCGCCAACAATCGCATTTTCTTCCGCGAGTGTCACCGACGCCCATTTCCCAAGCACTTGGCTACTTTGCCCGATACTGCCTTAAACAATGGCATTCGAAGACTCCTGGCACATGTTGGGAACGCTCCTTCTTTCCACTTGCCCTCCAAATCAACTGTGCCTCTGACTGTGAAAAAAACTGCTTTCGAAGAACTGGAAAGACGGATCGTTGAGACTCGAATGCCAATCGGATTTCTATCAAATCTCTTCTTTATAATTTTCTTCTTAAGAGCCGTTCGATGATTTGCGCGTTGTCGGGACGTCGGCAACTTTCCACTCTCAACGAGCCTCGACTTTTCAACGTTTCCGACCATTCGCGCGCCAAAGTGGATGCATTTCAATTATTTAACGCTACTCTTAAGCTCCATTCTATGCACAAGTTAAACCCATTACGCACGCTTGGCTATTATTACAATAACTAACCTTATCTTCTCTCTTTTATTTTTTTCAAAAAAGTATCTCTCCTTAAGCCGCAGCTCAAGCGACTCTATGCTCTTGCACTTTTAATTAGAATCTTTATAAGCACTTAACAATACTACTACTCCTTTTACCGCATAAAAGCATTAATGAAAAAGTACTTAATGCACTAAGCATTCGCAATTAATTACAAACGATAAGTCAAGCACGCCAAGGTAACGTAGACGAATAATCTTCGGGTTCCGCCGACTCTCTACGATCCCCCATCAGTTGAAGTATATTTTGCAAAAATAAATAAATTTTAAACACACACACACACACACACACACCTTGGATTTAATATGGCGACCGAAAAGTCGTGTAGTAAAACGACCCACTTCAACAAATAAATAAACCTCGCGCATGAGGAGCTGTTTACTATGTTTCCGTGCTAAATGCGAAATAAAATTAACTAGCGCACATTATTTATTATCATGGGCGATAAGGACCGTAAAATAGTTTCTAAAGCTTCGACATAAATTCTCCTCTTATCGAGAATCGCCCCTTTTCATTATAATTAATCCTAAATCTTCGTGGAATATTAAAAGCCACCTCTAATCGTTCACACGAGTTTCGGCGAATAAACCGAACCCAACAATATTAAAGCGAAGCTGGCCTGCAGACCTGATTATCCCACACCGCCAACAACAACCGCTAGAAAGTGCGTTTTTACACCGCACTAATACTATTTGTAGACTCATTAATAGTATAGAAGCCCACGTACACACAGGCAAATGATAAAAGTGACGACGATTAATCACTAAACGGAGATATGATGACTGGCGCTCGCAATAACTTGGAAATACTCGGGACAAACAATGGCGCCTGATTTTAATTGTACTTTATAAAGCAAATATTAAGATATTTATTGAGACGAGGAATACTAACGCAATTAGTTTGCTACCTCAAGAGCAAACGACAACTTACGTCCGCGAAAACTTGTTCATTTTTATATTTATAAGGTGCATTTCGTATTTCAATAAGTAATCAATTCAATGAGTAATTAATAATGTAAATATAAATTATTACAACCTTCTCATCCTTCAAAATGTTAATACATTAGTTTTAGTAAATAATTACTGCACAATAATGTAAAAAAATCATAGAATTAGCATTAAAATTATTTACTAGATTAAGCACTGGATATAAATTACTTGCGTAGAAAGATTTATTTGACTCCTTATATGGAAAAGCAATATAAATCTACGAAAAATAAAACGACAAATATGATAATCTTGAAAATTCGACAAGAAGGAGTACTTCTGAAATCCAACGGCGTTGAATAATTTCAACCTATAATAGTCCTACCAACACTCGCAAACACACTCAATGACTAATCGTTTAATTTGCATAGACCCGTACTCTTTCGATTCTCTACTATTCTTACAAAAATAATACGTCGCGAATTTATTTTGCATTGAATTTTTCGGTTACTCCGCGGCCGAGCTTCGCAAGTCACTTGAAAAACTCGGAAACGACAATAGACTGTCATTATTCGACGAAATATGCCGGCGAAAGTGGACAATTTCTTACGCAATATTGCATCCAACCGAACGTTTCCTGCTTCTCTGCTTAAGTCCAAACAAAAAAAAAAGAAAAGAAAGAGAGAAAAAAACTGATCACGACACTCTATCATTGTATTCTCTTCGAGCGAAATTCTTCCCGCGTGTCAGCGCGGAGATTCCTCTTATTTATCGAGATAAACGTGCGCGCGGACACTTACCTTACCCCCCCCCTGCCCCCCATCAAAAAAGAGAGACAAGTATAATCCTCGAGAGATCCTCTTGTCGCAAGGACGATCGAAAGTGCGACACTTTTGCGCGCTCTCGTTAAAATTCAGCCACGCCACGTTTCTCTAATTAGCATAAAGAGGAGGAGGAGGGACGCCTGTGTGTGTGTATAGTGCATATAATCGTCGAATAGAGCGAGTTCGAGCGCTTCGGCGACGACATCATTTATACCTTCCCGCGCAACAAGGACGTCTCTATTTAACGATTCCCCCGTCCTCCTCTCGTCCGCTTCTCTCGCGCCTCCACTAAAGATTTACGCTGCTCATTAAAATGCATTAATCCATTTCTCGTCGAATGGGGATCGCTCGCTGTACTCTCCACTCCTGTACTCTCCCCCCCCTTCTCCGGCCCATTTCTAATCGCCTCTATCCATCCCACTCTTTACGTTATCTCATACTCTACGGTAATTATGCAGTGCGTTGCACATTGCTCGTTGCGACGCGACCGTGGATAATCCTCTGTTTGTTTATTTCTTTTTGCTTTTCTGACGTTTGCCCCACTCGTTTCCAAGGCTGCCGGCAGGCACAATACGAGAGCAGAGAGAGAGAGAGAGAGAGGGGCCTGAAAAATCTCCTAAATATTCGTTCGCGTTGACGAATGGTAATCACGCGTTTTGAATTCGACCGAAATTACAGTATACACTAGACACTTGTGTTTTTGAAATATATTTTACGCTTTTTTCGCTTATGAATGACATTGGTTTGGTTTCACTTGAGATTCGATCGAGTTACTTGTATATAAATCGGTAAACAATCACTCTGTGTTTATTCCACCTTGGTTGTTTCTACGATAGTAATTGTTATTTATCGTCTGGATATTGGGAGGACATTAGAAATGTCGTGTTATCGTTAACATTACTTTAATATTATATGTTCTCGGAATTACCGCTTGAATTAAAAGTTGAAGCTTTTAGCGTAAATATAAACTCGGATTGCTTTTCCGATGACTCGAACAATGATATCGTTTGACAGGAATCTAATAGTTACTCAAGTGTTTATGCGCCGCAGATTAGACTATCGTTCACACGTGGAAATTAAAAAAAGGCCGAAAATTTTCAGCTCCTCCGTCCATTATTTACCGCAATTACATGTCCTAGTGGACCGTCGTCGTAGTGTATGTGAAAAAAATTATCACTACAAAAAGTTTGACAATAAATATCCAGCTCTTGTGTGTGTGTGCGGGCGTGTTAATAATTTATCCTCTCTATCTCTCTCTATCTCTCTCGAAAAGTGCATAAAAGGCAGCCATTACAAGTCACTTAAATTCAACCTCATAGACGCTTCGAAAGAATGAAAGAGAGAAAAGAAAAAAAAAAAGTACGCATAAACCTGTTAAATTCTTAACGCAACAAAATAATATTTGCAAACTATCGGCGATGGGAAATAAGATGTCCATCTCGTATTTCGCGCCGCATATAATTACAAATGTCAATGAGACGAAGGAAATGTATGCACGCGCTTTTTCCATTTTTCCTGCTCATTAAGCGCAGCTTACTTGCCGGGTGTGGCAATATGGCAACCCCCGCCCGCCCATCATATCGTTACACACGCACACGCGCGCGCGCGCGCACACACACGCATTCCCATAATCTCGCTCGCTATTTCATCTGCGCGTGTGTCAAAGATGCATAATCCGATGCGCGACTTTACGGTACATAAGCTTAGCAGCAATTTTGTTCGGATCGAGCGAGCTGACGGACGACACGGACGGCCGGGATTTGTCATGAATTTCGCTCTAGAAAATACTTTCGATTAGAGAATTTTCTTCAGGGCACTGCAAATTTCACCTGACCAAAAGCAACAACAACAGCAACAACACCGTTCACCGATTACATTGGCAAGTAATTGCCGAGGATCATTTCTCATGCTCAACAAGCACAGCTATTCATAGATGCAGCACAAAGCGCATCTCCCTTTACCTCCATCTTTACGCGAAAAATATTCCGCCAATAGTACCAATACAAATACAACCCACTCGACTCTATCAAGATCCGAGAGTCACATCGTCAGTCCCAATGCACGAATACACAAGCCTACCATTATCTCCACGCAAAGACGCCCCCTCCCTCCTCCTTCCTCCTCTGCTCGCTAAATTCAGTGGCACTTGCGACGTCCACAATAAAAATGAGGCGAATGTTTAGTAAGAAAGAAATATGGAGCTCGAGTGGAAACAGTGAGTGGAGCCCGGAGCTTCGGCTCCTTTCTCGATTCGTCTCCTCCCCTCCCCCTCCCCCCGGTTGCTACTTACGGCTTTTTCCCGCCTCGGGCTTCCTCTCTCCCGTTAACTGGAAGCGTGCCCAAGCTCTCCTTATGGACACTAAGTGGAACGTCGGGGATGGCAAAGGGGAGGGCGACGGCTACGTGGACTACGGTTAGAGCGAAGGAGGCTGGAGGCACGCGGAGGTATGCGCGGCTCGTGTGTGCACTTGTGTACGTGGAGGAGCTGCGTTGTAAGGATAGCCTTATAGGAGGGAGGGGAGGGGGGCGGAACTGTTGCCGGTGATATTCACTTGACGTGACACTTCGAGGCGAGTGGAGTGGGAAAGGCTTAGAGGCGAAGCTTCCACTCCAGCTTGAGGTCGCATCGAGGGATTCTTAAGCTAATGGCGAGTTGGCTTGACTCTGATATGGTCACTGCTAGTATTACTGATAGTACCGATGAACTTGAATTCCGATTAATTGCTCGATTAATTGCTCGATCAATCGCTGCAGACGGGGCTTGCACTTCGCTTCAATAATGAAAGAATTTGCAATTTGTTACTGATTTACGAAATGCAGGGGAAAGAATCATTGGATGATCGTTCGATATGGGCATCCAATGTGCAAATATAGCACTTGGTGTTTGAGCGTTGGAGGGAAAGAGCGACCTAACGGTTGCAACGATTTTCAGTATCGAGCGGAAAAGTGGCAGGATGGAAAAATCAATTTTCGGGGTTATTCATTAATTTTAACTACATTTTTTGAATTTTAGCTAATGGTGGGAGAAGGGAAAAGGAAATGCTTATTGCAATAGTGCAATGTAATAATAGCATGGGCCAATGTAAAAAAATACAAGTGTTGTTTGTAAAAGTATGAAGTTATTATATATGCGCCGATTTCATCTCCGTAATTATTTATTGGTTGAATAATAGGTTTGGTTAAAGTGCTTAGTCAATACATTATACACTGGCACGTTAAGAAAGTTGTACTAACTCATGTAAGATGAAGGAAATGTAATGCAGTTTGAATTAGGAAATTCAATAGCCAACAATTACTTTACGTGAATAGATGACTATTGATCAAATGTAGCCTGGAAATTTTTATCGTTCATTGTATTTCTAACGATAACTCCAACTAATGCTTCTATTGTATTTGTAATTATGTTCGGTAATTTTTATATGAAATGTTTCTTGCAACTTGTGATTAACCGCGCGTCCTTAATGACACGACGATACGTCTTTTAATAAAGTTAATCTTTCCCATAAAACACACGTTTTGCTTCCAACCATATTTCCATTAAAAGCAATTTAACGTACTAATTCATAGGCACATAATTAGATATGAATAATCCTTGAAAAAAATTAATGTTTACCATAGGCTTTGTATATAATTGCCCCGGATTTAATGATAAGTAAATATTGATTTGGAATTTAGCTTCTTAAAAAGAATTATTACGCATTAATAAAGTTATGCTAATACAGTCAATGGATTATTCGATATCTTTTAAGCGATGGAATATTAAACTGCTGTCTCCGGATTATGGGATTCGTCCAAAGAAACAGATTAACGAAAAACGAGAAATAAATACATCCCAGCGTATATTTATCTTATACTAATTACGAGTTGTGCCGATAAAAATCATTTAAATAATTATTACTCCAATTATCCTCGGCTTATGCGATACGATTTTCACAATATCAATTTCTCGAATGAGTATCGGAGATAAAATTAATTTTTTAACCGTCGAATATCATACTGCAAATTAAAAACCATTTAACTCTGTACTATTAATTAAAAACTATTTAACCGTTTAAGTTTATACTGCAAACTATGGTTATAGCATTGCGATGATAAATATTTAATACGATAATGATGATGATATTTATATTTCTGAAATACAGTTTCGAGTTTTCAACGTATCAAACACAAAAAAAAGTCAGAGTATCAAAATCAGCGCATCAAGTGCGTGAAAAGTGTATTTAACGTAAATATATAGTTGGACAATACCGCACTTTACGTCAATATCCACGACAATTTACCTTCCATTATAAATGTATGAAAGCTCTTATTTGCATTGGGATTATATAGGGATATTCGCTGGTTTTTATCGCTAAAATTAGCCTAGTTACGCGGACTTGAAAATTGCGCGTCTTACCATTGTACGAGATATGTCGGAAGTCGGCGAAGACGTGAGTCGAACTCCCAATGAAATGCAGAACGAGCGCAAAGCCAAAGCAGCGTGACATGTTGATCGATGCCTGACGTCCCTTCTCCCTGCAAAAAAAAACACACACACAAAAGGAGCGTTAAATTCGCCATCTCGCACAGCCCCTCTTGATTTTCGCTTGTCCATATAAAAAATTAAAGAAGTAAACAAAAAGAAGGCACACGCCCTCATTGCCTGAGCTTTTCGGCGCGAAGCAAGAAAGCGGGCTCCGGATTATAGCATAATGGGGCTCAAGTCGTTTTGGCGCTTTTTTCATCTCTTTTTACTCTCTTGGCTACGGAGGGTGGATCGCAGTTGAGCATTTTTTTGTCTTCGCTTTTTTTTTTCGCGCGCGCGCGCGCCTTATTCGTGCTCACACCTCTCTCTTTTTGCTTTGTTAATTTATGAAACGATTTTTACATGCTCGAGAAAACAACTTGCAAAACTTTTCTTCTACCACAAAAATAATGAGAAATGTATGGAGCAGTCCCTTTGATTCTTTCGGCAAAGGATTTTTTTTTTTTAAAAGACGGTCGTTGCTCTTCGTTATCTGTGTAACTGAATGAAATGCAGCTGCTGAAATTGCTTAACAAATTCAATATTTCTATAATGGATAGACTGAGAGCATCGTATAGTATTATCAAGGCAAGTAACTAAGATTACACGTGCATAGTTCTATAATGAATTTGCGGGGTAGGTATTTGGATTTTATAGGTTATACGCACACGTAACGATCCAGGTCGGCCAACTGGACCAATTGCCGTCTAAGATTATTGCAAACGGATTCTCTTTTATGCATCAAAGGATAATACAATTTTCTGCAAATATGAACAATTGCAATTTAACTGTCATAACTTTTTTGACGCTTGCGAGCAACATTGTCAATCAAATTGTTGGTCGTGTAGCCACCTAGCGATCCCACTCGTACTACTCCCTCCAGATCGCAAATACCGTATTCTTCACGTATAAGCAATGAAGCCAAAATATTTTATGTCCTAGATATAATAATAATCTGCAGTGGATAAGGATATTTTCTAACAGCAGGCAAATTTGAAATATTATTTATAATATAAGAATTGTAATTGCAATTGAGATTCTTTGAAACAAGTACGTGATATTGCTTCTATCGCAATTTATCAATTGCGTATCTATTTAAATCACAGATTAGCCTTGTTTGTTCGAATAGATCGTATAATTGTTAATATACAAGTACGGGACATAACATTTTGCTGAAATAATATTAAATATACTTTGCACTTGAAATGCCAAGAGCCTACATTTATTAAAGCTTTCATTAAACAGAGTTTTATTTCATCGTGAAAAGCACTTTTAACTGCATTTTATGAATAATTTTTTAATATCGCACCTTGATTCTAATGCAATGAATAAAAGAGAATATTTCGTTTCAACTATTAGAAATTTGAGAAAATAGTATTCGTCCGAGTTACATTACAATTCATTTAATGTAAAAGTTAATGCGGAATATTAAAATAAATAAATACGTTTAATGTAAAAGATATGAATTCCAAATAATAAGGTGAAGATCATTTATCCATCATTTGCACTTGTAAAAGAGGAAAGTATATATATATATATGTATATATAAAACAAAAGTAAAAAGAATCACGAAAATATGAATAATTTCCCAAAAATTTACTGGTACTCCAAGCCTTATTTTGACATCAAAGTAAAAGAAATGAAATTTGAATATGAGTATTCTAGCGCACCGCGGTGGTCCGCACGAGACACTTATTCTTAACGAAAGTTAGCGATCTCTCTCTCTCTCTCTCTCTCTCTCTTGCTTACTTTCTCTCTACTCCTTTTCATTACCCCTCTCACATTCTCACGTAATAATGAGATCTGAATATCGCCGAGGTGGTCCCTGGATTTAACCCTCCTGGCTTAATCGCCCGAATCCTCGCGCAGATGAGTTTACCTGTGCGTGTGCACAAACATTCGCGCGCATTATTTACAGCCTGACTTTACTCGCGTTCGTTTCCTGACTCGTCCAACGGTACTCAGCATGCCTTCCTCAAAAAATTCATGCCCATTACAAAGCGCTCAACATTCGTTTGTTGGCATAGAGTGGCCTGGACTTTTAAGCTTCGACTTTATTGCAAATAAAAACTTGGCACGATGCACGAGACGAGAATAGTCGATGCACACATTGAACAAGGATAAGCGAGGCTTATCGACCCTTTGCCTATTCTATTTGATACGATATAATTGCAAGTATCGATTGCTTACGATCAAACTTATTTGTCTTTTCGTACAATAGGTGTTTTGTATTGTGGCACTGTTAATGTGTACGTGCATGGCTATCATCTCATGATATTCCGAGGAGTTTATAAAGCGAGCTTTTTCGGTAAAGTTAAAGTAGCGAAAGAGCGCAGACTCATTATCGCGTGTCATTTGTAAAAAAAAAGCTCGCAACGTTGGGCAATGGAAGCTTAGCGAGGAGAAATTGAAACGATACGTGAGGAGCGCCAGAATCGCTAAAGTCAGGGCGGAACAATGGAGCGCTCTCGGATAAATTTAAGTTTAGGCCATGGAAATAGATTTTGGGGAGTTGCTGCGTGGATTTGAGCGACGGGAGGCTGGAAAAGCCTCCCGAGGAGGGCTTAGCTCCGGCTACCAGGCCAAGGGCCACTTATTCAACTTGTCTAATTGGCATTTGAAGAGCCACGTGGAATAATACGAGATTTGTCTACAAAATGATAAATACGATGGCTCCGATAAGCTCTGTCTCCTTCCAATGAGATATAAGTGTCATTTACCGATGGCCGAGTGCGTATTCCGCCAAAAGCCTGAGTCATTGGGATTAACGACATTTCTACTATGTATTTTCATTAATTGCGTTGGTGGAAATATTCCAAAGACTCGGGGGGTTTTTTTTTATATGAATTTGAAGTAATGAAAGCATAAACGCACGAGCTCGAGGACTTGATAATTTTTGCACAGTGTCCAATTCTTGTTTATATTACCAGGATTTTTTCATTAAAAATAATTCTGCAAACTAATACATATACATATATATATAAAGTATTCCACTGTGGAAATTTCAATAACATTTATCGGAAGCGAACGCTAGTTTAGTTTCATTGAAATTGTTTCGAGAAAATCGTGTTTTAGATTTTAATCTTAGGTGCAATGAAATGTAAATCGCTCCCGTCAAACGACTATAATTTCGTAAATTTCGTTAATAACCACGTCAACTCCATTACAAAATAGTCCGACAATCGTAAAAAAAAAAAAAATTAAGTTAATGTCGTACAAACTGTACACTTTTAAAGAGAAAAAAAAACGGGCAGAACATTTTATTAATTAATTCAACGCCAAGCAAAATTTTTTCACTCTACAAACGATTCCCGAATACACTTCAATAGCCTCAGAAATACTTAATAATTAAGTGATTTAACTTCATTTCCACATTATCAGCGCTAAAAGTCACTTGTCACTTAACATTTAACGTGGCTTATTTATATTCTAATGCAATAATTTACAAATTAAGTAATGACTAATAGGGCATGCCGATTCTGCTATTCCACGCGACTCTTACTAATAATATGGAATAACTTATGATTGAATAATGAATTTTGGCCATTAAGAAGCCATATTTTCTCTTCCACATTCAATTAAAGTTACGTCTACAATATCCGAGGTATTATGCACGCTTCATTCTCCGCGTAAATAAATCATACAAATTTACGTTAATATGATTCTCCGAGGCGCGCACTTTTATCGTTTGCTTGGAAATATGATATGCTCATCTCGATTAACATTACTATATATTAATTTGGAAAGTGGGTTAGCGATAATCATTAAAAGCCTCTTTTAAATAATACGATAAATATGCGGCGAACTTGCGACTACTCGAGAGGAGTATCCGTTTAAAATAAAGAAGAGAGAGAGAAAAGTGATTGTAATGCGGGGGAACCGAGGCATCAACGCCAAATTCAGGCGTACATTTGTCCATTACGTGGGCCTTATTATCAATTGGCAGCAATGATCGTCCGAAAGTCGTCGTCTTTTGGATAGAAATTGTTCCATCTAGCGTGAGGTTGACAAGCAATAGCAATACTTGCCAAGTGTATTCACAGTCTCGTATTTAATTAATTGATTGGGAAATCTTTTTGACATAGCGTAGAATCTGATCTGGAAATCGAGGATCATAATAGCGATTGCAGTTCCTTAAATGCATTCCGTTCGCTTCGAATTCCGGAATATCAGAGGAGTTGGGTGGAAATTAATATAAAAGCGTGCGCGCGCGCATTGCTTTAATTTCGTAAAACGAGGTCAACGATGATAATTTGAATTTTCAGAGCCGATCTTACAGTCGCGGCGTTTGCGCCAACGGAGATGAGCTGCAAGTGTGCATATATATATATATATGTCGTAATAATGATTTCGCAATTCGCGGACAATTTGTATGCGGACAGAAACCTGTATAAGATATATCTTCGCACTCCCTGAGTAATACGAGAAATAATTTTAATAATTTCCGATTCATCATATTTAAATGCACAAGCTCCAAGATATTACACTGCCCCGCGCAGTACATTAATTCCCTGACAAACAATTTTTCAATACTTTCAATTACTCGAAAATATTTATCCAATAATTGCGGTAATCAAATGTAAATTTTCAATGAGAATTCTAAATATAAAGTAGCTGATTTTTCCCTTTTTCTCCTCCTTTCCTTTATAGCAAAGTAATTGAATAAAGCATTTGAATATTTAGCGAGAGGTGTAATAATTTGTTATAACTTCTAAGCCATAAACTTTTACGCGTAACTTACACATGTCGAGCATTTCACAAATTAATACTCTAATATCGACTTTCAGGAAACACGTGTATTAAGTGGCAATTTTTTTCATGCCATTACTTATTTATGTACGATTAATCTAGTTGGTGGTGGTGGTGGTGGTGGTGGTGGTGGTGGGTAGCAATGATATTCAATTCCAAATCTCATATATACAGAATCCATTTTCGAGTTATTGCGCTTGAGAATTCGTAAGCTCGGCAACGATATTGAAAGTCACGTTAAAAGCCAAGAAATTCAGCTCCAGCCATGAATTCTGCGAGGTATTAGCCCAACGAATGAAGATCTTCTTAATTTTAATTGAGGATAAAGAGCGCTGGCTGGCTTGTATTAGAAGTTTTGCTCTCGGCAGAATTATTGGGGATTCTTAAGTGCTTGCGGATATTCAAATACTTAACCATACATTAAAATGCCTCTCGAGCAGAAATTTAATTGTTGACCTTAACGAATCAATGGGTAGAGGACGAGGAAGCAAGCATTTTGAAAAATACCGTTTCTATTGCCAGCCAATGTCAAACAACTAAATAACCAGATAACGAAGACGCAAAACAACCGACTGGCTACGGACTTAACATTGATTTCTAATTTCTCCAACTTGTTGCTCGGAGACTCAATTTTTGCTCTTTATCGTACGAACTTTATGTCTAAAAGCGAGGACTTGTGGCGTAAAAGTAGCTGAACCGTAAGACGATAACCTTCGAGTAATGGCCTTTTTCTCCATTCGCTAAATAAATTGGCAGGTTATTTGTCGGACAGAATATTGTAAGAATTCCATCGAATTTCAACGATATAACGGACAATGATGCATCGAAAGCTCGGAGCGAGCGCTATTACACATTAACAACACTGAGCGACAATTCTTTCAACAAATCGCAAAATGGGTGACTTAATTAATTGGCCGGGGAGCCTCTTCCTCCGAGCAAGAAACTTGCCTCGCCAACTCGCGTTACACGAGCGAAACCATGTAAGTGCCGAGGCTCCGTACATCCAAGTAGCTCCGGCAGTTTAATCATAAATTCAATCAAAAACCAATAACTCTCCAATTAAAATCGAGCTCATCCCATCCACGCGCACGCTCGCCCTTAGCGACGGCCGGGCCCGGCAGCCCAGCGAGACCAACGAGATCGAGAAAAACCAAGGACACGACTGGCCAAGTGGAGATTGACGACCCGTGCTCAAACAATACCAGGAAATTGCAAATTAATTAAATGCAAGCGAAAGGACATTTTTACGCCCTATCGGCCGAACGCGCTCGCCAAGCGCTCCCATGACAATTCGGATTCAGGCGGTGTCGCGCGGGGGTTCGGGGGTGGGGTGGGGGG
>JAPYYT010002981.1:0-14785 GCA_030522565.1 Ceratosolen corneri | reverse complement strand
GGGTGAGTGCAAAAAGGGGGGGAGAGAAAGGAAGGGTTGTGGGGGGAGGGGGAGGGGAAGGGATAATGAGTGTGAGAGAATGAGTGAGAAGGGGAGTGAAAGACAGACAGGAGAGAGAGAGAGAGAGAGAGAGAGAGAGAGAGAGAGAGAGAGAGTGAGAGAGAGAGAGTGAGAGACGACAGTTATTCTGAGAATAGCAATCGGCAAAGCACAAATGAGTTCGTTCGTCCGCCCGTATTTATAGTTCAAGAGTTCTAGAGTTCAGGAGAAATGTGGAGAGACGGCAGGTATCTCGTGGTGCGAACGCAACTGTTTGTAATCGAAGCGAAAGTGTCGCTTTACCGCTGCACCGACTAACCGAGATAAGACTTCCGCATCCAATTTGATAACCGTTAGCCGGAAACTGCGGCGGCGCGTCCAGGATCTCGCCCCGAAAGAATGGAGGATGCTGAGGTCGACCTGGCTCCTTTACTTTTCATCCTCTGCACCTGCTCGACTCGTGTCACCGGATACTTGGTCGACCAAATTCTGAGAACATCCATTATTTTGCAGCTGATGCTCGCCATTTCTCTAAAGGGAGTCGAATTTTGGACTTTCCACGAAATAAATAACAGCAACACCTCTTGCTCCCAGGATTTCGGAGAATAGGAGATTTTCTTCCAGTTTCCATTTTCAATCAGGATGTTTGCCAATTTCACACCACTCGACATTTCTTATATTTGCTATTACGAATATTAACGATCAAGCTTATGCTACAAAATTACGATGTAATCCTTTGTAAATGTGCAAGATTTTATTTTCCGAAAGAAAGTAATATAATTATTTACAACATTTTATATATATATAACAAATCTTTTTTAAAAAAAAAAAAATCAGTTAATTGAACAATTATAACAATAAAATAATAATTTTAAGACTACATTTTTATTCATTTTACTTATTTGCATATTTAACTAAACAAACGTAATTAACAATATATATATATATATATACGTAGATATCTTATTTGATGATAATTGTTTTATGTAAATGAGTAATAGAACGTACATTTCATATTTTGTATATTTTAATATATCATGGCCTGCCTTGCAAAATTAACATTTTTCAAACGGCTCGGATTGTCTCAAATAAATTGGATTTTTTAATTACTAAATAGAAATATCTGTAAATAAACAAAATTATTTAATTATTGGAAAGAATTAATTTTGATAAGTGCTTAACAATATTAAATTTCATAAATTAATAAACTACAATGGTAATTGAAATATTATACGCTCTACAAACTTATGATAGTTTATCTTATGTTTTACGAGTTTACATTAGTTTATCTTATACTTTACGAACTTATGAAACTTGTAAATTGTTTCTATAGAAAATTCAAGCGCAATAATAGTTGAACAACAGGGAATAAAATTGGAATACTTTTCAAAGATCTAATAGAAACTCGTATAAGTTTCTTGATATTTTGTCATAAAAGTAAACAGCAATGTCAAATATTAAAAGTATAATCTAGAAATTATGATGTAATTTAAATAAAATAGAGAATTAAATTGATTGAAAAAAGATGATAGAAACGCTTGTTTTGCAGAGAAGATCTCACTTCTCCTTAAATTGTAATTCAAGAAATATAAATAGTAAAGGAGAGTAAAAGATTGTTAACCCACCCCCCCAACCCCACCCCCCAATCACGTGAAATAAGACATATTCTAGTGGACAAGTTCTTATCGCGTCTTGTCACTCACATAGCCAACTTACCCACGTCAACTCCAGCGAATTTAAACACTCCTTTCGCGACCTTTGCCTATGTGTGCGCACACACACACACACACACACACACACACGAGCCCGGCCATCGTGACAGAGTAATTCGTCAATCAAGGCATGCATAGGGTATCTAAGATCCCTATCCATGGAAATAAATAAATAAACCGCACACGTTTTTCATTAAATGATCCTGTGATGGAGACACGGCCACTCGGCTTGACAAATTCTATTATAACGCAAATGTTTCACGATTGAAATCGGAAATGCCGAGACGGAGATAAATCGAGTCCAGACTTTGGACAAGGATGAAGTAATTTTTTAAACTTCTTCATTTTAAATGGCTTCCTCGGTACAAGCTTCGGTACACCGACCAAGCAGTTACTTTATATTTAGACAGTTTTTCACGTCAATGCTCCAAGTCAGCAATATGTAATGGTAGTGGTGGAAATCAAGGGTAATTAGTAATTAGTACAGACTCATTGATAGCGTTGGAAGGAAGGATTTTCATGAATGAGAGTTATCTTGAACCTTTGGACAAAAAGTCAAGAAGCATTGCCAATAAAATATTCACTACTAAGCAAATATAAATTCACGTAGTTTATTATGAAAGTATAATAATAGATTGATCAATGTTTTCATTCTCCCCTACTGTTACTTACCTACGATCATCCGCCAAATCTTACTGTACCAATCGTTGCAATTGCATTACTAAATTCACTATCAACATAAATTATAACGTTCATTCTATTAAATTTAATTGCCTCTTCTGGGCAATAAATTCCCAATAATCTGCAAGCACACGACTCGAATTAAATGCGACTTGGACATCGAAACTGCAGATTCCTTTTATAAATCAAGACGGCGTCACTCTTTTGTATGGTCGCGCAAAAATTACGAATGCCGAACTACGAAGTGGAGAAAGATTCCGAGGAGAAAAAGAAGAGTCGACTGGTGACAGACTTTAATGGCATACAAATCGCCGAACCTCGGCTCGGTAAGGTCTAGGTCGCGCATGCGCCGCTCACTCTCTCCCAAAATCGCGCAAATTCGCTAAGCGAATTCCGATGCGAAGGACATCGACTACCCACAGGAACTTGGACGCAAGGACAGGCGGCGCACACCCTCCTCGCCACCACCACCCCCCTCCACCCCACCCCACCAGAAAATGTTTTCCTTTCCTTTTTTATCCGGCTATCCTCGAACTTGCGTTGGAACGAACGTCGAGTGTCGCTTCCGTAATGCTAACTCGCCGCGCAAATATGCGAGCGTTGATTTTGCCTCCACTTCTATGTTGGTAAATGCAATCGCTTCATTTTGGATAGAGAGGCGGCATGGGAATACAAATATTGCGATTTGTCGGGTAATTTCGTTTATCACCTCGATTTATCACCTTCGATTTGAATTTGATTTCCAAATTTTTTAAATTTCACGGGCTACATTTAATGCCGTTATATATATATATATATATATATATATATATATATATATGTCTGAAAATGAAGTGCAGTGGCAGCTCATTAACCCCAATAAACTCCCATGTTTATTTACACGCATTTATTTTATTATTATAGCAAATTTATTATTAGCATTATAAAATTGCCGTTAGTATTCATTCAATTTTACGTATTTCGTTATTAATTGCAAGTAATAGCCAAATTCAACTATGAAAATATACAATATACAATGATTCTTTATTCGCAATGAATTTCACTTTAATTGGAGGATAATTCGATTTTCATTATTCATATGTTACATTTGAAAATTACAAACGATTAGGAAACACTGCGCTCGGATATTACCGAAAGGCCATGTGTTTAATATTAAGTAAGGCAAAAGTTCCTCGAAAGCTTCTATTGTAATTAGAATTTGAAACAATTTGATTAGTAGCAAAACGGTACATTATCCAACTGGATAATACAGCACCGGAAAGCGCAGCTGAGCCTTAGAGAAGGACGTCGACATGCGAATAAGCCGCTTGGACTTTGGTTGAAGAGATAAGCAAATCTCGCGGAGAGTGTGAAGAAAGAGACAGCACGAGCATCGACTATGGGCCATCTCCTGGAAATACCTAAGAATCCGTGGGCAACTCGATATTCTCACCGGCACATGGCGCTGAGCCCTCGAGCGCCTCAATGAAAATCCTTCGCGCGAATCGTTCCCTTTTGACAAAATCAAATAAATCCGGGGATACGAAGCTCATCTGCCATGTCGCTCACCTCGCAACAGTCATCAAGAATCATCGAGAATACTTTAGAGTGAACGGCAGGGCGCCCCATACGAGATATGACGGGTATGTTGTTCTTGAGTAGAGATTACGGAGCTTTGCAGCGCTGGCGAAATCGATCGATCGACCGGATGATTATTGACTCGCACCGCCATGTTTTTGTCGAGGCTACAAACAGAGATGAATTAGATTCGATGTCTGGTGTTTTACGCAAGGCAACGCAATACGAATAAGCCGATGTCTCTCTTATTGTTAAATATCCTTATTGTTTTATGGCAGAGGTGTCGGCATTCCATCATCCGGGTGAAAATCCTCATCTGAAAGTGGAGTGCACGCGAGGTTTCACGTCCCGGCTTTAATGGATATGGCGTACTCGAATGAGCAGTATTTGCTTCTTGAGGGTAAATAATAATAAGCTTGTTCGACGGCCATTATAAAGTGTAATCACTTGTCTACGCATTAGCAATTGAGCTGCAACTTTGTTAGCATTTGCATTGTCGTGCAAATCTATTATTATTAAGAATTATTCATTCGACTTTCGTAAAGACCATGATTCTATTGGCGACAGTTTTTTTTTATAATCGAAGACTAAGAATAATAAACGTCACAACTTATGCCTTATTGACTCTATTTCATTACACAAACTAAATGACGAAAAATAATAATACAATTCTTAAATTATTTATTTTTAATTTACGCCCTCCGTAATCTTTAACTGAGTAGCACGAAGTTAAGCAGAGTAAATATTACTATAATCTAATTTAAGAGATATGAATATTTCAATTCGACGTACTATTTGACAATTCTCATAGCAGTACGAATAATCGATGTCAAAAGCAACAAATAATTTATTTAATGAAAATACAAAACCAACAACTAAATAAATATTATTTTCAGTAAATGGCCGGAAACACGTACGACCGTTCGGTGTCTGCGTAGTAATTTTACAAATATTATCAAATAATCAACAAAAATATTTACGAAAAGTATTTTGAGATCCATAAGAGGATCGGAAGTGTAATGAAAATCGTTGCCACTAACTAAAGCGCATTCCAATCCGTTATGGAATTCAATTCAAATCATCTTTTAACTTCAAAATACCAAGAAACAATATCCGTTCTTTAAATAATAACTCAAAGGACATTAATTACATTGCAGTTGCATTGAGAGGCTTTTGTCACCTCTAGACATTCATCCTTCGTGTATTCATTTTGTAAGAATCTCTAGATAAATAGGCCTCCATGTGAGCAAAAAATAATTAAGATTAACTTGAGAAATTGTTTTGTGAGCTATCTGCATCATCGCCGTTTGCTCATTACATTAAAATATTCAGTAACAATATTTGTAAATGCTGGCCTTTCGGTACACGGCTACACGTGTATTTAAGTCCACTTGAAGAGAGTCGGCGCTCGTGCAAAAACTCGCCAAGACGAAATAAATGGCATTAGTCTTACTTAGTCCGTTAACTCGATTAATCCCGACTTTTGCATTCGCCAACTATCATTGACATATAAAGAGCCAAACATAATGAGCCGACAATTACTTATCTCGCTCACCTCCGCTCGAGAAAAGGAGGCGACATCATCAGCGCTGCCTTGCGCACTCCTCACCACCAACCCGTCGACGAATTTCCCCCGAAAAGCCATTCCAGCCGATAATCTGTCCCACGCATCGCTAAATCTGTCGCTAAATCATTAGCATAAGCAGCGAGCAAATGAACGCAGCCATTCCACCAATTTTCGACAAATAAGCGGCCGTCCGAGGATCTATTCCTGCGGACGAGCTCTTCCTCCACTCGCACCCCAAATATGCTCTATTAATCTAATTAGTCGTGGCGAATATCTCCATGTCGTCCTATTATCCCGGTGACCGGCCGACTCTGCCCTTCGTCCATCGGATCGACTCTTGAGCCGAGACGTGACGATTTTGCGATCTTGGGCTCGTGTCGGGCAACTTTGGTGCATTGCCGCAGAGTGCTGAGCCTCGTCGACGAGAGTCACTAGGTATCGAGGTTAGTTAGCCGCTCTTGTGAACATTGGAGTTTTGCTAACTACGTGCCGCCCCTCTCATCTACCCTCCACTATCCTTATCTACATTACATTACGTTATATATTATTAGGTTATTTTATATTATCAAGTATTGTCAATTTAGGTTAGTGTCCGAGTACTATAATAGGAATGCAATTTAATCCATGTTTGCGCAGACTTGAAAATCATATTCACAAGGATATGGGGGAACACTGTTTAATGATAAAAATCTGCGTAAACTCTTTTATCATGCACCGATGACTTTTAATGACGGGCTGTTAATACATCGCAATGTGAACTTGTTCTCTCTGATACGGCAAATTTCTTAGCAAAAAAAAAAGGAATTATTACGAAGTATAATGCAAACTTTAGATGTAATGTCCTATGTTACGTACTCTATCTTATTAATTTCAAAATCCTATTACAAATAAGATGCTATTTTACAAATGATCTTACTCTTTTATCACACGAGGTCTCAATAATTTTAGAGTGCTAATATGCTAATAATTACACAATTATTCATTTCGATGAAAAAGTTACTCATCAAGCACTAACTTCACTTCCTAATATTACAATGCTTTTTTTTTTCATTACGTGATTTTATAGAAATTTCCAGTTCTTATATCGAAAGAAATAGTTGTTAATTAAATTAAAGATAAGCACTTTCCGTTTGCTAATCAATTTGTCTTGCGTGTGAAATTATTATACTCCGTCACGCAATATCATAATTTTTCATCAATAAAATGATCGATGTTGAGTATTTTTTAACTACGACACTTGACTATATACATTTGACGTCTTATAGTTTGATTAAAAAAATCAAATTTGAAAAATGCAGCTAATTCTACGGTAATGTAACAATTGGACCGTATTATAGTAAAATTGTTATTATCGAAAGGCAAAACAACCTTGCACACCAATTTAAATAATATTACAATTATTAATTAAATTATTCTTTCAACGGGCTAATTATCATCAACCATACGAGTTCGCTTAAACAATATAAGCCTATTGAATAAAATCGTTGCTCTTGGCATTTTCCCACGCGGACTGCACTCGATAAGCTTAGAGGGACAGGAGGCGCCAATGTTGCGACGAGATAAACACCAAAACAAAATACCCTCAGCCGATCCTTTCGCCTGTGTTGGAGAGCGGGATTTGCGTGGTTTGAGTGAGCCTGAGCGAGGCTCATCCCCACCTCTGTTAACTCGAAAAACAGAGTGGGCTGAGGCGGTCTGGACCTGCGGCGAACGCGTCGCGCTTCGCGTCGAGCGGAAAAGAGGGAGGGAGGGAGGGAGTTATTTTGCACCGATAAGGCGAGGCGAGCGATGGCCCATTATCACTGTCACGATTCACGCACTCGCGCGACTTCCGCTGCGGCGTACTCGTTTCCAGGTCGGAGCTATTTTCATTTAGCTCGTGGGCTGCGATCTCGAGATTAAATGCTAAACGATTTTGCGCGCATTCAATGGCCAATCGCCTCGACAGCGGCCAAAAGACTGGACAGGAGGAATGAATTTCACCCCCCCGAAGAAAGTGCGAGCTTTGGGTGGTTTATTGTTGGGGGTGTCTCGTCGAGATAATAGGAGATGAGTTGTTTGAATAAGGGAAGGCTGAGTAATCTTAATTTCTCGAGTGAGTCTCTTAATATTTCGTTAAAAAGCTTCCACCATTCCGAGAATGCAGATAACGAGTGGAACAGCTGTGTTGGGCGAGGGAGGAGTAATTAGTGGAGGTGTCCAAGTAGTGGAGGCCTACTCGAGCCAACCTTGGCGCGATCCGTCTTACGTTAATATTTATTTGCTCGGGCGTGCAGCGAGATAAGTTATGCGAGCAAGTTGGCAGAATAAGTGTATAAAAACGGGAGGGAAAAAAGTGATAAATGGCAGGAGCACCCTCGTCGTTATTTTTATCGGCATTCTCGCCGCCTCTCTCGCGAGAGGCAAAACAGCGGCGAAAAAAGTGAGAATTTTATTTCTCGATTATTTGGTTACGTAACGGGGAAAGAAAAGCTCGCAGACATCGCGTTGAGTATTAGGTGAGTGGCTGTGTGTGTGTGCGTGCGTGTGTAAAGCATCTGCATTGAATAATAATCGTGTTCGGTGCTCCATTCACGAATTTCCGTTATGAAATTAGCAGCTGTAATGAGGCCTCGCTATATTCATTTATGCGACTTTTACCTCGTTACATTTTCATTTTCAAGCGATTCGAAAATCTGTCTTTCGAAGAGGTCGATGATGCCTATCTTCTCAGCGTCAAATTGAATTGCTAAAATTCTAGCGCCGCATGCAGTCGTTAAGTTCGATCCGCCAGCAATTTATATGAGAAAGTATATTTTTATGTATCTCAACGTGATTGCGCAACAACATCTTCAACATATGCGATTTGTAATCTAATCGGCTATCTTTAAATTCAAATGATATTTGGCGAGCGAACGTACGGTAAAATTAGCGCTTTTAATTATTAAAATACAATGTACCTCAAGGCACTCTATTTAAAATATCGAAAAGTATCTGGCCTGTCGTGTGAAATTAATGCAAGGATATGTTCGTTAGTTATTCCAGTACGAAATGTGAAATGAATTATTTCATCAAATTTTGCTATGAAATCTAAATAATCGTAAATTAGGTATTCATACGCTTGACTTTTTCTCGTCAATTCATGAATATTTCATCGCTCAACACACTCATAAAAGCATCCACTTGATAATACTTGAAGTTTCGTTAACTCGGCCGCACCGAACTAGGCGAAAACTTTAGAAAAATCCAACGTCCGAACTACAATTACAGATAATTTCCATCCCTCGAAAGCCTCCAGTTGAGCGCAATGGAGGTGAGACGCGAAAGACGCCTCTTTACAGATAAATAAATAAAGTGCGGCAAAGGAGGGAGTGAAGTGACGAGGAGGACCGACCATAGACCGGCTAGATGGGCTCTACGTACGAGGCCACGTGCGCAGAAGCGAGATAACGCCGAGGCGACGCAAAACTCCCCCGACCTACGCCAATCTCCAGCTAAAAATACGGCGGCCGCGCAGCCTCTCCGGCATCTAACGCCTCAGGCGAAAGCGGCGGGCGTCCGTCTGTCCGAATGGGCCGTTACTACTTGCGAGGTTGGTGTCGACCGCTAGAGGATACTTTTTCGCGCGTCGCCCGGCCAAGCCCGATCGAGGATTCCGTTAGCCCCCCGTCTTATCGGACTTCCGAGCCGCCGTGACGCTTCTTGACTCATCAAATATTGGTGGCCGAGGTGCTTGGGACGCTCGAGGATCGTAAGCGGAGGATTCATAAATTCCTCGCTCATTCCTCGCTCATTCCACGCTCGCTCGCTTGCTCCTCGCGACGTGATGAAATCGGCAATTCATTCGCCATTCGAGTAGAAAAATAGCCCCTTTGGGCTGGCCTCTCAGTAAGCGAGCCACGAGTTGCTCAACTACAACTCAACTACGAGTTTCAAGATAACGATTAATAATAAAAAGTGAGCTTCTTTGATCGGGAGAGGAGGGAAAGTTTGCGAGAGGACTTTGGTCCGCGTCGATATGCTATTTGCGGCAAATGTTAAATGCAAATAGCCGGACTTGTTGATTAATAATTTTATGCATACGCGTTTACGTGCAAGAAAATTAAGAGGCGAAACGCACGTGTGTGCAGTGCTACTCAATACATCCACTCCTCGTTCCTTTTGTATGAGTATATGAGAGGTTTTTTTTAAGAAATTTAGTGCTTTCGTGAAAATAAATTGGAATTTTATAAAATCTCTTATCTCAACACTCTTTTTAAAATTCACGGGAAACACTGCCACTATTTTAACTTTACATATATATATATATATCTACAATTAATAACGCTTCTAGTTTAATGGTTTTCTTAGCTTGTTTGTTTTGCTTTGTGTTTTTGTTTTGAGAAATATTTCCACCGTACGAATATAAATATAAGATTGACTTTTAATTTCAACGCCGAGAGTTACTTGAACGAAATGGACGCGCTACGGTTAATTCGAATTCACCCAATGATTCGGTTATTTTTGCGTAGCCTCTGGCATTACAAGCCTCAGCAGCCTCAACATTAGAACTAATTATGCATCTTACAAGCAGATGAAATGGCAATGAGTGCCTAAAATAAGCGCTCGGGATGGCATAAGAAATCGGCAATTGTTGGGGAATGAATGAAGGCACAAGCAGGCTGTGAATGGCCCTTTTCAGGGAGAATCCGATCGACAAGGTCGCCGCTGCAATTAAGCCGGGCAATGAATAATGGAGAGGCGAGTTATTATATTAGGTTGTCGCCTAATATTGTGATTTGGGCGGCCCCTCGGAGATGAGGATGAGCGTCTTTAGGAAGCGCGGCTGGACGGGGCTCCGTGAAAAAGGATGGAGCGCTCACATAAATTATTGGCCTATGCACTTCCCTAATGTTCTCGGCCGCGCGCTCGACCTTGACACGCGCCAATACCGGTATATTTGGGCATTCTGTGGAATAAATTCGCTCGCTGCCTAATGGAATATTTATTCAAAGACTGCTTGTAATTATGTAAGGTCGCTGGGAAGAATCTTCTTTATCTTTCTCGCTTGACCGTGAAACTCGCTCGATGGATCCTCGAGTTTTACGTATCAGAAATTCGAGTCTTGCGTCATCGGTGCATGCGTGTGTTTATTTATTCGTTTCCTCGTTTCAATTTTTTTTTCTTTTTTTTCCCTGCATTATTTAAGGAAATGTCGAGGAGATTCGGTTGAGGTTGTCCGGTGCGAGGCGAGGCGAAGTAAAATTTTGTCGCGCAAAGGCGTCATGGTCGAGCTAATTATTAATCAGCCTTTTACGAAACATTAAATTTACATTCGCCCGTGAATCTTAATTTTTTTTATCAACACTTTTGTTAAACAAGCGCTAAACGCTAATTTATTGCTGTTTGCTGCAATTTATTAAAAGCATGCCAACTACTTTTACAAATACAAAGTTTACCGATTCTTAATTATTTCCTTTGACGCTTATAATTATTATTATTATTATGCTCGTTGTTCATTAAATGTGAATCGACACTCTAGTCAATTTTCATACAATTTGCGCTTACGTTTAAGGTACCAGAGTGCTTGTATTGTTGATTTTCCTTCTTCTTTATTATTGAACTCGAAAGACTAAGGATTTACTGATTATCGTCTGCTTGAACAATGCTTTGGGCGTCGCTTTAAAGTGACGTTCGCCAGCGCGTCTGTTGCGCCTTAAAAAATTGACCGTAGTTCGTGTCCCTTAATTAATTAAAAAAAGAAAAGAAATGGAAAAAACTGTTTACGCATTTCTGCGTGAAACGGAATAAAAATTAGGCCTCTAGTGACGCATTCGCTTTCAAAATTCATAGATTTGGGAAAGGCTTTGGTGATTTGCGAATGCCATAATGTGAAACCACCTTTCACAGCCCAGAGAACTTCATATATTATAAAGTGAAATCAAGTTCACCGACGATATCACATGACATCATTATATAGGAAGACAATTTTTATTTCCCTCGCGGAATTAGCATGCCCTCAAGGAAGCATTTTATCTAATTATTACGATGAATTAATTTCTTCGCACGTTCGCCACTCATTTACAAGATAAATCATTGTGTTTCTGTTGTGATTCGAGGCGATGTACCTCCAACTCACGGCCTTGAAATTGTCCGCGGACATGAGAGTTAAGCCTACGACAAGAGGTTGTACAATTGCGGGGAAAAAGGTCGTTTTCCATGCCAAGTGCGCGCAGTTGATAAGCAAGAGAAAGGCGAACGTTTAGTTAAATCCTTCCTACGAGATGACGTGAATCCCAATAAGCGTGCACATCGCCAGGCTCGGGCGCTGAAAAATTTCGTGACCCGAGCTCCTGGACAGCGGTACGTAACCAGTGGAGAGCCGAGTACTCGCCAAAGCGATTCGCAACGAGTTGCCGCGACTCGGAGCCAAGCGATTAGTAGACGCGCGAGTGCAGCGTCCTCAGCCCTGAATCTCGGAACCCTTCTCCATCGCCCGCCCCTCCCCCCTCCAGCCCACCTCGCCGCTCCACGGCACTGAGGCGGCCACTCTCGCCAAGGTCGATCGCTCTCACAAACATGCGGCCTCGTCGCTCCGCCGTTGACCATAGAGCCGCGGTGAGAGAAGCCACGATGATGAATCCTCGGGGAATCCGGCGCTCCCGCGCATACTTTTCCGCGTTTTCTAGGGCGAGAGGGGCGACGACGTTTTCACTCTTTGTGTTCCCGTCATCCGGTCGTGCGCACTCTATTGGCTTGGAACCCAGACGAATGTCAGGAGGATCCATTACATGCGGGCCTCATTTGCATAATTTTCTGTTTGAATGGACGAGGCCCTCCTCGAACATAACGGTGCGTAACTTTTTTTCTGATCTACTTCACGTGGAATATTCCGAATAGTTTCAAGCACTTGCTACTACGTGCCTTACTCGGCTACTAATATTCTATTAAAAAAAAACTTGTCAAAATAGTTGCTGATACTGCAATTCGCTAAGAAATTTTCACATCGGCGACTATTATTTTGCCACTTTCAGCTACAGTTCTTTTCGAGCGGCGAGCTCATTAACTCTATTTCAAACTTGTCTGTCTTTTCCCATCTCATTATATGTTACACCTAGCCGAATGTGACGTAGCCAGCAAACACTGGAATCACTAGGCAAATAACACTAATGAGTTGAGGCTCATTGAGCGGGATTAATAGAATTGCCGAATGAAGTTTAATGCGCTGCGGCTAGGCTGGCCCCTCTAAACCTATGACATTCGATATATCTAGACAAGTTGCTCAGCAATTTCATTCCTCGGTACTTTGCAACTGCCGGTAATTCAATGTTTTAATAAAGTCAGCCTTCCGTATTTCAATCCAACGGGCAAGAATTGCAACCCGTTAATAAGCTATTAATAATCATGGGGGTGTAGTTCGAGGGCGCGATGATTCGGCAAAATTTAAATAGATCGAGTGGGCAAGCTCTCCTTCGGGAGGAAGGCCCTTTAAATGAAAAGTAAGCCGTGCCAGCGCCAGGGTAATCCTTCCAACTCGTCGAGATAAATCAAGCGAGCGAACACGCGCATCCGGCGCCGATTATTCGGGCGAGCGCCAAGTTTAATGAAGCCATCCCCTCGGCTTTGCGAAAGCGCCGAGGGAGACGCGAGATGCCGCCGTGAAGAAAACAGGAGATTCGCTGGGCCGCTAATTTTATCGACGCTCTGCCATCCCGTGCCATTACATCGTCCATTTCTCGGAGCTCCGGCTTATCTGCATTTTCGCGCGTTAACGGGCTACGTGTCCGCGAACTTCTTGATGGGCGGGCGAGATGAAATGCCTTCCGATTTTAATGGATCGGTCGGGCCCGCTCTCGGTGCTTTATCCACGAGAGTCGATAATTGATGGGCCGAGCCGGTGCAATTCATTGGCCCAGTCGTATACGAGATTAAACGAGAAGGAAAGATATGCGGCCCGCGAGCGCGTCCCGCTCGCTTCCGTGAAATTAATGCAAATTGCGCCGGCCATTGTCGCGCCATTACTTAACCATTAAAACCGGATGATGCACGCTTAAGCAAATACACATTTCACCATCACCTGAACTATATGCCGTAATTATAAATGTATCTCCCCATCTATCTCAAATAATGCAGTCATGGCTGTTTGCAAAGCGTACATACAGATATATATGTATATGGCCTTCTTATCTCGCTCGGCAAACAACGTAATCACGCAACAATACGAATAAAAGGAACAACACAGAGGCGAAAGAGAACGAGAAGTCGAGATAAAATAAGGACGTACCTTCATTGTGAATGAATTTGAAAGTATGCAGTTATTGAAGAGATAATAGCGGCGTCGGTTATTCAGGCGATTAAAAAGTGCAGCGCGATTGCGCAAATCTTATCGTATCGCTGGTAAGGTCGAGCCATATCGCCGCGCAGCGGACGAGACTCGCGCCGAAACTCGTGAAAAGCGAGGGAAACGGGGGAGAGGAATCGTCGCAATATTGCAGCGGAGCATTCGGCGTGGGCGCTTATGCAACCGTGACTCAATAAATCCCTCGTCTCACCCTCGCTCGTCCTCGCGTCATCGATCGGCCGCGCGAGAATCGTCCCATCGGCGACGCGCATTGGCCGGAGAAGCCCGTAAACGGGGTGGGGGGAGAAGGAGAGAGGAGGTCGATAATAGTGGCCGAGCGCATCGCGAGCGGCGCACAAATAGAGGGTTAAGGACGAGCATTGGACTAAAGCGAAAGGTTCAGGGCCGCAAAGCGCAGGAGCACTCGCGAGCCCGTGATTTGCGAAGGCGGTTAACGGGCCCGCGAGTCCCTCTCGGCCGAGGCCTCCGTGGTGGGCCTCGCGGGCCCACCAACCCCGACAACGGCGAGCATCGCCGTTAGTAAACACGAGGGATTACGGATCGGTTAGTGCGCGCGGGCGCAACCGATTGCCGCGCGCATAGAGACGCTAAACGCGAGGCATAACACAGTTTGTTGCTTTAGCGCCCGTATGCCTGGCGTCGTGCGCGGCGCGTGCGTGTGTCAAGTTGGGAATACGTATGAGTCTGTCTACGTATAGGAGTGCATGCCTGCCGGTGTGATTGACATTAGTAAGTATGCCATGGCCGACCGCTCGCTCGCTCGCTCGCTCGCTCGCTCGTGTACGAGAGCGTACGTACGTACGTACGAAGCAACGAACCAGCGTCGGGGGCTTGAGACGGCGCGGGAGAGGGAGGCGAGGGAGAGAGGGAGCGATTATAACGTAGGATTGGAGGGGGGGGGAGGGCCAG
>JAPYYT010002979.1:0-14772 GCA_030522565.1 Ceratosolen corneri | reverse complement strand
CTTTAAAAAATCCTTTCGACAATAGAATCTAACCTTTCCATCAAAAATGTGATGCAAAAAATGTTGAACCCTATTCAAGCACATATATACACGTGAATGTATGTGGCTATGTGCTCGGACGAAAATTTCTTTGGACGAATTCGAAAAGGCACGTGAACAAGAAGGAAATATTCGCACTAGGAAAAAATTTCCCTTTCTCTTTTTCTTCCTTTCTCTCGTTTATTATCCGTCTCTTATAGAAGTTACGTTCAACAAATCGGCGGAACGAAACGACGGAAACCCTCTTGGCTGCTTTTCAATTTTCCCAACTCAGGCTTCGTACTGACGTTAGCTTGGATTCTTGCTTCCATTTCGCCAATTTTTTCATCCTATTCCCTTTTTTCTCACGTCTTGCCGTCATCACTGAACAAAAAATGACGATACAAAAGTGTGCAAAGAATCAACGCGCAGAATTTCTTTAATCAAATCTCGTATTTATCTACAATTTTGCACCTACATTTTCTTACTTCTAATTTCCGAAAAATAGGAATCTTGTCCTATTAAAATACTTTGATAAATGTATATTTTATGCAATATTCTATTCATTATTTAAATATATGATCGGCTGAAGTAATCCCAGATATTTCATTTATTTCATTCATCGTAAAATATATATTTAGAAGGTAAATTACGAAATAAATTATTCAAACTGGAATTTTGCAATAAATATTTATGTTCGAAACATGTACGAAATCTAAAAATAATAATAATGAATTGTTATAGCAGTAATAATTATTGAGAACTTTTAACTTAAAAAGAATTCCAACAAAATTTTTATGTTTAAATTTAATAAAATGAAGAAATTTATCAATAAAATATTAATATTTTTAATGCTAAATGTATATCTGAAATATGATCTATGTAATATAATAATTATAGTATGAAACCATGATAATATTCTTATTTACTTTTTAACAAATATTTATTTAAAAGTTAACGCCTATTACAAATTTGACTTTATCTACTAGAATACCCTTACAATAGTTTTCAAAACGCAATAAACGTATAAGATGTAATGTAATTTTATGAAATGAAATTCAAATTACAATAAGTAATCATATATGTGTACGAACTTATCTAAGATAAATATAATAAAAGAAACGAACACGTCATATTCTTTTCCATTTAATTTTTGCGTAAAATTAGTTAAAAATTTTCTTTAAAACGTATGCCATTTTCTTACCATATTTATTATCACATAGATCTTTATTTATTTATTTATTTATATAAAATATTGCCGATAATTGTTAAAAGTGCAAATGTAACAATTATATATATTTAGTTGAATAAAACTCTTCTATTTATGACATTTTATTACAATTTTCTGGAAAAATACCTTTGATGTAATATAAATTTTCTAGATGATCGAAAAAAATAAAACGAAATTTCAATGAAGAAATCGAAAATGTAGACTTTCTTGTATTTTTAAAAATTTATTACCAACAATACAGCCATTACGATTTTTGTGAAAATATGAAATAAAAAATAAAAAGTAAATATTTTAGTACAACCGTTGAAATTTCACAAAAATAACGACAAAAAATATAAAACCTTCTTATGATTAAATAGATGCACAATTTTTTTTCTCCATATAATCAATGACACTACCATGCTTCCCCTATTAATTGGAAAAACAAAAATCCGATTGAATACGCATTTGCTTTTGTGCTATCATAAAATGCTGCCCATGGGAAACCCATGATTCTGAGCTGCAATGAAAGAGTTCGACTGTAATCGACGGCTCTGTTTTACTTCTTTAAATTTTCAATGCGTTCAGCAGCAAATGAAAAGCTCTTATGAGTGGTTGCTGCATTTTTTCATGAGCACCATTGTTAGGTGTATTTTTTTGCAGCGCCGGTATTTTATTACCATATTTTTCTTGAATAAAAACTTTATTGACCTTTAGCTTATAAGCAAATGCTGATAAAAATCCGATAGATATTAGGCTAAGTTTATATCTTTTGGTTGTGTCTTTTAAAAACATATTCTTTTTAATAAATTAAATTTACAAATATTATATACACTATATACGTACTTATATACACTATTACGGATGGTGTCGACATACTTCACTCATTCTCGATTCACTCACATAACAATTTATTTATAATAAATTCAATGAAATTATACCTTTAATTTTAATTATATAAAAGAGCGTATATATCTATGTAAAATAATGTCAAATACGCACGTCAATATGAATTATAAAAATAGCAGAATTCTCATATTAATTCCCATCAAATTTAAAATTCAATTAATTATTGTTTCTATATCCCCGTGCCTGTTTAACTAACTGAAGCTGTAAAAAGTTAATCTGAATTTTGAATGAAAATTTGGTTTTAGTGACTCATTATTTATATTACCAATCGTACTATTGTTTAAAATTGATTAGATTTCTCAAGCAAAATAAATATAAAATTATTTAATTTATAACACCCTGGTTTTCCATAGCTTAAATTAATTTATAATCACAGTTGCACCGATACAAGAAAAAAACCAATGATTTTTCCAAGTTAAAAAAATTGCCATAAAAATAAACGAAGTAAAAGCTTAAAATAAACTTTCACCCTTATTTAGCTAATTTAAACACGTAAAATGTTTTATCTTCACACAGCACCGAGTAAAGTTGGTTTATATTTGAGGAAAAAGCTTTTAATTAATCCTCCAATACCTTTCACAAAAACGCCAGTTTCTCAATAAGCGAACAACCTTCCAAACATCTAACCTATTGCATTTTCTATCTATTCTATTGCATAATTGCGTTCCGTGAAATATTTGTCGCCTTTTACTTACCCAGCAGCTTCGTCATATCTTAACATTTCATTTATTTTGAGTGCGATGGGACTACTTGCCTGTTCTGTTGTTCGTCGGCGCTGGCAGAGGCGAGGCTGATTAATCGCTGCTGACTCAAGCAGCAGTTCTGCTCGCCCCGTCGGGCTGCTCACCGGACTCCGAGGATTTCCTCGTCGCAGGCCCTCGTTAAGCCACTCTCAAACTCCCTCGGCTGCTCGACCGAATCACGTTGCTTCTGCATTCCAAGTTCAATGCCTTCTGCGAGGATAAGAAACCCGAATGAGTGTTAGTGGTTTCGCAGACATTGAGTCTGTGACTTTGAGTCAATGATTTGTTAAACAGTTTCATGAATAAGGACTAATTGAGAAGTACTATTGATAGGTGGCAAAGTGTGGCTATATTTGCGCTGTGGAAAGTAGTGATATTGATAAGGCAGTTAAGAATTAATGGGCTTTTTTACGCTCAAAGATGTTTCATCGCTTCATTTAGAAATGAAATGTTGTTGTCTAAATTTTATTTAGAAATGAAAACGAATATGTTTCGCAAATGAATGAACAAATGGCGGAACTGTACTGCTAAATAATAATTAAACTATCGATGAAAAAATCATTTTATTTTAGCTATTTAAAAATTCCGTTGTATTCTAATAGGCCATACATGAACTTACGATAACCAATATTCTAGGTTTCTTTCAGTTGGCAATATGAAAAAGGCAAATCAAATATGAACAAATGAGATAAATAGAAGCAACCAGTGTTACGACAGTGAACGGAGATATATTGATTGAAAATCGAGGCAAATAAAAATGTACGAATAATGGATAAGAAATTTAATGAAACAACACACAAAATTTCTGACTATGGAAATAAAATCTACAATAAAAACTTAGTAAATTCATATTATATATTAAGTACTTAAAAATAATTATTAATAGTAATAATATTTATATTAAAAACAATTATTATTTATTTAACAATATATTAGGCAAATAATTAATCTAATTCAAAGTTTAAATATATTATTTAAAAAATTCCGATAAATGCTATTACAGAAAGCATATAAAATATTTATTTTATTGATAGTTATTCCTAAATATGATACTGAAAACCTATTTTTCAAATATTTCATTTAAATAAATGAAATATATTTTTAATTTCTCTGCGATTCCCTTTTCTCTTTACCCATTGATTGATTTTGATATTGATATTGATGGAAAACTTACTAAATAAATGAAAAATATACACGTTCCGAATAAAATTAATGAAAACAAATTTCCTAATAAAATACTTAGAAAGCAGAATATATTTCAATTACATTTTTATTATTCTATTATCTTTTATGTATTATGATCTGATTTTAGAAATAAATTTGAATTTCCGTTGCAATTCTTCTTTCTTAAATTCTTAACATAAAAACTTATTTTAAATTCAAAGCTATTTTCTCAAGAATATGAAATCGTGAGAAATTATTAGTTGATATAGTTATCATTATTCATATCCTTGTCCGTAAAAACTATATTTATTCATTTTCTTGCAATATTCTTCAAATTTTATTGTAAACGTATATGTTCGCTTTATGTTTATAATAAAATGATTATTGGTATATTATAGATAATATAATAATAATATAATAATATATTAAAGTTGATAAATTCAAAATTTTTAATTTTATCGTAATGAAACTTTCCTACGTTTATAATAAACTTAAAATTATATTATTTTTTGTACAGTAGAGTATTAAGAATATTTTGAAAAAATTGTGGAATGATTTGGTATAAAATTTTATAAAAATAGAAAAACAATGCCTATTTTGCTATAATTCTTTAAAATAGAATAAAAATTTTTCAGTATTTTTTTTTAATATAGAAAATATTACAAAATATTAGGTTATCTCAATTATTTCTGTATCCTATATGTATTATACAATATTTTTTTACCGAATATATTTCATAAGGTATAATATATAGAGTATTTGAAATGGTAACTTTGATATAAATATATATCCATAAAATTGCTATTAAACTAGTTAGTGCGGTAAAAACTCATTAATTTGATCAACGACTTATTAATTTGCAGTTCAAAATTTTGGTATATAACTAATATTATTTAAAAAAATAATATGAATTCTTATTTAAAAATAATTTCTTATGTATTGTTACATTATTATTTATCATCAATTATTTATTTATTTATTACTATTATTATTTTAATATTATTTATTTATTATTTATTATTTATTATGTTATTATTATAATTTCTGACAAATATATATTTTATATAATTAAATACATATGATTTTTTGTTTATTAATATATATTAATATTGTTAATTAATAAAGAAATAGAATATAAAATTACTTTGTACAAGAATTATCCCAAAAACAGTCAACGTATTAGTCATATTTTTGCATGAAGACTAGTTTATTAAGCTAATGCGAATCATAATACTAAACTACAATCTGTTCAAAAGAAAATTTATCAAACCTTTTATTGTCATATATACTCTATTAAATTGATACAAAGAACTTAAATAATTACGGAACCCAACACGTTACATTCATTATAAATTCTCATTAGAACTTTGCAAATATTTATAAATTCTTAATCAATAATTATAATTGATAACTTAATTTTTTATTACAATCTCAAGGATTATTATATCCCTGGAAATTAACTACTTTGTTTTAATCTCAGATCTCAGTTCAATGAAAATTATGTCAAATCATCAAATCATATTAATGATCCTAATATTGTCGAAGAAACATTGTCAAGTCAAACAATAAATTATAAAAATTATGTAGCACGATTAATACTGCTTTAGAAGCCATAATAGTTACCCATTGAAGTAATTATAATTAAGCATCACAACTAAAATCATTTGCATAAATTTCCATCGACTTACATATTGACATAATTTTTTTGAGCCATTATTAAAGTCGACATTTTGTTATTTTATTTTTTGGTAGTTGAATTTATGTAAAAAGAATAAACGTTCCATTCATTATAACAATAATTTTGCATACATTAATTTACTATTGTAAAATACATAAATTACCGTCACGACTGTTTGTTTATAAATTATTTAAAAAACTAGCTGCCTATACAAGTAGCAACGAAAAATTTATAGTGAAAAATCATTAATTGAAGTAGCTAAAACGATTCAAGTGCGTGAACCTGCATCTTTATCACGAAAGCTCAAGATAAGCGATGAGAAATCGGTGCAAAATCTCCAGGCACACGCACACTCATAAAAAATTAATAATAAACTCCGCTATAACTATAAGCGCTTAAAGAGGAGACTAAGGAAGAAATAACAAAGGATTTATTCAAGATTTATAAGGAGCGGTAGGGTGCGGAAAGCTCCGTTGTAGTCCGTCGCACTTAGGCCACACAAACGGAACACACGATACACCTGATTAGCCGGACTAGTTGAATAAAGGTCGAAGACGTTGGCGAGTCTTGTGTGACGAGCCTCTAAGGGGCTTTATTTTAAATTAGGGGTTAAGTAGCTGTTTGATTAACGGATGTTTATCTAAATGGCAGCTGCCAGTTGTTAAACTACGGTCTTCTAACCTCGCTTACCTTTAACTGAGTATAAGAATAGTTTATATTTTCTAGTCACGAATAACTTCATTGAATTTTTATGCGTCAGAGAAAGAGCCTGAAAACAGATACCTTATTTCTTCGGAGATAAGTTTCCATGCTTCTAAAGTACTTATGAATATACTTATGAATATACTGTAACGCCTGATGGTAACTTCAAGTGTCCCTGGGAATTAACTTTCTTCTTTGCAGCAAGTTTTACTCCTAGTTATATCGATACGGGCATGAGAAGAAAAATGGAGAATATTAAGTCAAAATAAACAGTGGGCGTAAAAAACTGCATTAGAACAAAATAAGATTGAGTGCTTGAAGCAAAGTACTTGAAAACTGCATACACAAAATATAATTTTCAAAACAAATGATAATATAATATGACATATTTTAGAAATGAGACAGCTTTTTTATGCAGGATTATAATGCTTTTATTTTATGACTTATAAAGCTCAGCATATAAAATACTCATTAGATTTAATAAATATAAATTAAGTGCATATGTATTAAGTGTACTTTTTCATATAGTTTTGTTAAAGTGTACTTAGTTTAATTGTTCTTAAAATCAAGAAATTTCACTCTATTCAACTGAATGCAATTTTTAAAAAGTATAACAGTTTATTTCGCAACTTTCACATAATCGCCTGAATTATTTGCACTTAATAAAAATTAACCGAAAATATTCATTTGGTTAAATTTTACTTTTATTGCAAGCATATATTAGTAAATTATAGTAATTTTCATAATTAAAGAATATTTGTATTGGCTCAAACATAATTCTTAGCATTAAACCAAATGGCTTCTGAATTAATAAATGGATTTTACTATTTCATATTAAAATAAAATTTTCATTTCACATTCAATGAAATATGTTTTTAACGTTTCTTATAACACTTTACTATTTGATATATAATTATTTTTACTATAATTATATTTTCTTCTGACAACGTATATAAATACGTTCTAAGAAGTTGATCTAAGAAGTTGATGAAAAATTTTGCTTTATTACATAAATTTTAAGGATTTTTTTCCATTTCAATTTCTGTATACTGTAATTCATATACCATCTTTAATATTTTTCTCAATCTTGAAACTAGATCCAATAGCTTTTCATCGACTGAATAAAAAATCTAAGAAGATGGATAAAAAAAGAAATAGAAAGTAAGCTCGTCGGTTAAACCGATAGTCGCGTGTAATCAGAATCCTTAAGAAATCCCACAAGACTTGTCACCCTTCAAGTTTCCCAATAGAGAAGTAAGTATGGGATAAAGAAGCCGATAGCCTTAAAGCCGCTTCGCTTTAACATAGATTATAAACGAACTTTTTCTAATTCTCTCCATCTTTTACTTGGCTGGTGCTGGTTTGCTGGGTAAAAAGAGCACGAGGAGAGCGTCGAGCAGTGATATATAGAGGTGATAACTGAATCTCAATGAAACTACGGAAAGTCATAAATATCACGTATTGCATGTCATAATTGGAATAATATTCAATTCCTGAAATACGAAGTAAAATAATTATAATAATAACAATAATAAGATAATAAGCAAAAATAAGAAGCAAATTAATTCTACATAAGTAATGCCATTAAAAACTACGTAATCGTTATGAAAAAGTAACTAATTATTAATAAATTAAAATTTTTCCTGTAAATTTCTTCTTTCTTGAAAAATACATATTTATTTCTGAAGAGATATTGGTTAATAAATTAAATTTCTAATCCGCTATCATAAATTTTTAATATCATCAATGTTAAAATTTTAGTATCCTATTGAATTTATGAGATTCGTAAATATTCGCAAATGCAACTTATAACATTATAAATTAACCAATGCGTATAACTAAAATACTTCTTATGTAAGACTGATAATTTTTTTTTATAATCATAATATTGATTTTAAATGAAAAAGTATACGAATTCTATTATTTACTTATAGTCAATACCATATAGACGATGCATTGAATAAGAAAAGGTAATAAGAAACCAGAATTCTCATTCAGTCAATATTTAATGTAAGTCTATAAGGCAGATGTACTTGCATCGTTTATCTACATATTATATAAAGGGAATAAATAACTATAAAAATACGTTTGACTCTCAAACTTTTAATTCGTAACTAGAACAATTTTAAACTTAAAATTTTATATGTTACTGTTTGAGCAAAGTAGAAATGAACTTGAAAAAAATGTTCGTTGCATGTCAGCTTTAACATTGTTAATTATTTTTTAATATTTTTTAATGCGATTTGGAGTTCTGTATATCGAATACATAATTTTTAAAACATAAAAATGTCTATATCACTCTATTCTTACAAATTAAGTCCTAAAAATTAATTAATATGAGAATTTTGTATCAAATACTTTAATAGATTAAAAATACTAGGTATGTCTTTTAAAACTGAAAATATGTAGTGCATGATTAAAAAATATCTTCTATGAAAATTTCGATCAAACATATATATTATTATTGGCATAAATGTCATTATAACTATGTCAATGTATCCAAAACCCATAAAAATTAAAACATGTTTGTAATTTATAATTAAATTTAATTTGTCGAAATTTTTATATTTATAACAATTTTTTTATAATTATTTCATTCGATTTTATAAGCAATTACAAACTCTTAATTTCAATTAGTCTGAATTTTATCTTTTTTCAATTATGACTTATTTTTTCAATAATATTATTTAAATAAATTATAATAAATAAATAATTTTAAATTCAACAGATTCAGCGTATTCGAATTTTCGATCTTCGAAAGCAATAGTTCTTTATTATTAATTAGGCAACCTAAGTTAATACATGTTTAAGAAAATCGAACTCTTGATACTCTTAAACGTCAGCTTCCAAACAAATCTACGTTAAAAAAATGTATACATTTGAAAAAATATTATTTTGAAGTTTATATGTTCATAAAATATTTTACAGAACTTAAATATTTAAATTCTTTAAATTCTAAATTTCTTTCTAAATTCATAAAGTATTCTATAGAACTTAAATATCTAAATTCTTACTTTTCGGATAACGTTCATCGTAGCTTTCTTTTTAGATAATAAAAATTTTATTTTCAGGTTTCTTGTCTAAATTTAAAAAATACTTATGTAAATGACCGCAATTATTCAAAATTTTCAGACCTATGTCAATAGAGATTTTAAACTATAAATATTTAACTTCTTGCTTTCTTGCGAATTCTAGATTCTTCTTGCCGCCGTAAGCTTTATATGTCAGACAACCCACTTGCGTGACAGCGTATATAGTTCAATATACTGTTGGATTTATATATACCATCCGCATCACCGTGTTGGTGGAAATGAAAAACGATTTCATGATAATATGCTGCTTTTAAAACTTTACGAGCATAGTCTTTGCTTATTAAAGAATAAGTTCGGAAAAATGTTTGGCAACTTTTTTATTCTATTTCATTTTGCATCTGATGATTTCTTAATATCCTTTTATACATTCAGACATTCAATGTATTTACACGTAAATAATTCAGTCTTATAATTCCTTATCCAATATACTGTACAATAAAAATTCAACAAAATAAATTGACGATGTATTTATATTTTATGCAAATAATCCTAATATCAATCATCTTAATAATATTTAATGTTTGAAAATTTTTTTATTAATAATATAATATACTTTACAGTACTTCAACTTAAATATGCATTAAAGTGCGCTATTTGTCTTGGAAATAATTTTAAATATTTAATTAAATTTAAGTTTACCAAGTTTAGGTATTTAATAATATTCTCTACATCTGCTCATTCTGTATTAATTGTTCTTTACCTAGTAATATCACATTTGTCTAATAGAAAGTCACTCGTATTTACTAAACAGGAAATAGCTGGGATTTAACTACGTGCAATGATAATGGGATTGAATACATATTGCTCTATTACCCTAGAGATGTATGTACAATATGAATTGCACAACCTCGAACGAGGCATATTCCATTCATATTTGTCGATGTGAACGAACTTTGTGTTACTCTTACACATTCTCATATGTAATAAGAAATTATACATACATGTACGTACTCGTGAGACACTTGCAATTACAGTACAATTACTAGATACTCAAAGGGCTTCTCTGTGTACAGATAATGCAGTCGCTTAAATATTTAAGTGCATTTTAATCTTTCACGAATATATTGATAAACAGTTATACTAGTTTTCTATAAATTAAAGTATTAATACTGCGTGAACTTTACAGTTCTAAAATAAATAATTTCATACTGAATTTAATGTTGCGCCTAGTCGCGAAAATACTGAATGCAAATATTGAAATGTAAAAAAATTTAATTAAAAGTTTATGTGCAGATTAAATTACGAGTAAATAGATTGTTTTATATTTAATAAAAGTATCCATTAACAAAAATAGAGAAAATGTATCACATATTTATATATTAAAAATGTCTTGAAAATATGTGCAATTGTAAATTAATTTACACAGATGCAATAGTGCAATAATGTAATAATGCAACTTTTATCAAAACTTATATTCACTAATAATAACAATTTTTAATTTAGAATTTCTACTTGACTTTGAAAACATGAAACATAAAATATAGAGTAAAATTCAAACAGATTATGTCAAATTTTTCTTGTATTATAATCTTTTTATTTTTTCGCACAATAATGCTTCTTATGATATATTTTCCAAAGATAAATAAATTCCAGCACATCCAATTAACGCTAAACGAATAAATATTCTTACAATGTTCAATTTCTCATTCTTGATTATAGCTGCAAAACTACAACCAAATAATTTCAATATTATACATAATTTTATAATTCTATTTTGAAAATCGATAGAGTAATTATTAATAATATTCCGTAAAGTAATTTTTTCTAAGAAGAAAATTATGTCATACTGACTATTGAATCAATTTAAGGATATCAACATAAATTTCCAAATTAAAACAGTAAACTAAATAAATGAATAACTGATTGATTTATATAAAATATCATATTTGAAAATATGCAATTTATTTTTTTACCAATAACATAACTATGAAAATTGTTCGAATATAACTATAAAATACTTATCAGTGACTTGATAAAAAACTATATTATATAAGAATTTTAATAAATAAAAATTCATATTAAAGTGAATAATTATTATAATATTAAGTATAACCACAAGTTTCCATCAAAACATATTTAATTATTATATAAAACAAATGCATAATATATTTGATTAGAATTGATTGAATATTTATTTAGATTGAATGAATAAAATTGATTGATAGAAAATTAGATAACAATTGATTAGAAGCTATTTATAGTAAAAAAAATTCTTCGCGAATGAAATGAAAATATCTAAACTGGAGCAAGACATAACATACGCAACTCAAGTACAATAACTTAACAGGTGCCAGGGTTCTGCTCCTCTTTAGCTAGTACAATGTATAAAAACTCGAAAACCAGAAATTTATTTGGGTAATAAAGACAAGCGTTAGAAATACATTACATATTTAAAAAATATTAAAATTATGTGTTATTAGTTTTCTCCAATTTAAGTTTAAGTTCGTAATGTATTATAAATAAACTACTTATACATGAAATACTATTTTTTTATTATGCTATATCTATGTAACGATTAATGTCTTTCCTGAGTTTTTATTTATTCGATTTTCGAATTCAAGTTATTCTCCACTTTAAGTTTTGTTACTCAATTATATCTTAGCTAATTAATTAATTAATTGTATCTTATTGAATGCGATAAATTGCAAATATAACATGTATAAAATACAAACATTTAGTCATTGGTAACATGAAATTCTTCACATGATCAAAATCAAGAAATAACTCAAATTAATTTATGCATTGATTCTTCAACTTCAATCGATTATTAAAGAATAGAACTATATTTTGGCATAAAATCGACTTCTAAAATAAGAATAGTGTTTTATAAACTAAAGTTATGAAAAATATACATATGCTAGTATGAACGTAATAATTTAAATAATTCGTAAATTAATCAATCTTACTTTAAATACCAATAAGTTTATGAACAGTTTTTATGCAACCTCTGCTTCCAGTAGTGGTACAAAGTTATAGGTCAATTGCACTTTTGTTTGTAGGACATTTCATACAAAAAAATTAATTAATTGGAAAGGATTGGCTAATCCAATATTTACAGTTATTTTAAATACAAAAATATGAAAAATTTAAAAAACTTTAAAATAAACAGTTTAAATTCGAAAAAATTGAAAAAGTACGTTAGCGATCTATAATTCAAGAAACAATACTATGCAATGCAAGAAGATTTCGAGTCACTTTCACAAAGATAAAGTAATAGCTATAAACATTCATAAAACACCGCTTTGAAAATTCACCAAAATACCATAAATAACGAATATAATCGTGGGAGGCTCTTTTTCACGGCGCCGTCAGACACTTTTAATTGATTATCATTGCTAGCTGTGAAAATACTACAAAGAACTCGCACATGTATACCCCCAATGAACCTCAACTTCAGTAATAATTTCCGACTAATGGGCAAATAAAGTTAACAGGAAACAGACTAAGCACTAAGAAAAAGAAGAAGCGTGACAGGTGGCACCTTTGGACATCGGAGCAACTTACTCGCGAACTTTTTCAGTGGAAACAAGTAAAGTAAAGTAGAAGTAAAATTAGAAGTAAAGAAGGACAACAGCTTTTTTATTCAATAAATGGAAGGGACAATGGACACGCGGTCCTATTCTCAGATCAAACATTGACGATTTGTTAATACTATGTTCTGCCGCTCGCTTCGTCGACTTATATGCACGCTCAATATCACGTGTGCGTACTTTTATAAAGTACTAAAATATTTTTATATATGATATAGAGATTGTATCAAATCCCTTATCTAAGAACTATATTTTTCTTAGAACTTGAAATTACTTTTCAACCTTATATTTTCCTTTTCGTAACTACCGCATCTATACATATATATTATACCTGCCGAATACAGCTTATAAATGATCTATAATGAATATACCTTTAATATCGTATAGTAAATCATAAATCAGCATTAACTCTATTTCGTTACTCCCTTAAAAATTTACCCTTAACCATAAGATTCACTGGTGGTATTTTATACAATTTTTTTATTCTTCTTTCGTTATTTTATTTTGATTTTAATCCAATTTAATATTCATATTATAAAGTAATGCGTTTTAAGTACTTATTTATCCAAACTTTAGCTAATACACATAAATAATAATACTTAAAATGTAATAATTATTGTTCAAAAATTAAAAAACTATTTTAACATATTTATGAAACATATTCAAGTATTGTTTTATTTATAATATAAAAGGAAAAAAATAGAAAATTTAAAAGGTATTTCTAGAATCTCTGAATTGTTATTATTACGAATTTATATATCATTAATATTATATATAATTATATATCATAAAAATATAATTTTAAGAAAATACATTATTAAGAAAATATATTTAAAAAATGTATATTTAATTTATTTTAAGTATAATTATATATTTTTTAAGAAATTGCATTTATAATCTAATTATTTAAAGTATTATCAATGTCAATTTATTATCAAAAGCTGCCTTTTTATTATTTTATTTCTTTACATATTTCCTAATTTCACATAATTGTAAATTTTCTATAAACAAATATTTTCTAATTTACTTATTTTATAATATTTGGTACATAAAGAAATATTGTTAATAATTCTATAGTAATCAAATTGAAAGAATAAATTATTAAAACTCTCTTAATAACATATATTATTTTTATACATAATAAAAAATGCTCTAATAAACGTTTTATAGTTGTTAAAATGGTATTATAATATTATACAACAAATATTTTTTTTGTTTGAAAAGAAAATGATTTATAATCTACTCCTATATTTGAAGATAAAAAAAATTCAAATAAAACGCTTTATCAAAAGACTTTTATTTATTATCCACCAAAATATTAAAATCATATACATAAATGTTATACATAAATCTAATTCAAATAAATGAATTAGGAAAATTTCTTTTGTAGAAATTTCCATTTGATTGATCAGACGTAAAATACATTGTTTAACTATTTTAAACTTTTCCGCCACTCTGAACTCGAACTAAGACCTATTTCTCTTTTTGAAATAAGTGAGAACAAAAGAACATGAAAGTTCGGAAAAGCAGTGAGCTTATGAAATTTTCGTGCCAGATAGAGTTGAAAAGTGGATCGTTGAGTAAACAGAAAATTTCGTCTTGTTTACTCAACTACACGCGGGATTAAGTAAAAATATAGCTCATGGAACTTTTTTCTACGTCTTTCAGAAGACAGAATTTTGATAACCAAGGATCTTTACTAATCAAAAAATAATTTGCGACAATT